>JAHWFP010026586.1:0-27935 GCA_023313725.1 Lithobius niger
GCCCCACGCAAACAGTACTTTCTCCTTTTTAGCTTGCTGAAGCCAGCCAGAAATGGAGCCTCCCGCAAACAGTACTTTCGATTTTTTAGTTTGCCAAAACCAGTCTGGTTTGAGCATATAAATTTACCCAAAGCAAGGGTACCTGCTCTCTCATCCACGGAGTATTCATAACTCACGAGCCCAAACAAGGGAGAATCAGTCTGTCTAGAGATCTGTATGGGTGAAAGCCACTTGTCTTTTAAGCCACGTTTTAAAACTTGGCTAAAAAAAAACCCTAAAGACAATTAAAATCACGAATCGGTGGCATTATTATTGTCAACTAGTCCCTGGACAACTGCCAAAAACACTCATCTAGAGAGAACAGTGTGGAGGCATGGCCAGTAAACTAAATAGGCTACTTGTTCTAATTTTATTTATTTTGAAAAAGTCAATTCACAAAAAAAAAAAATCGCACACATTTCCACACACACTAGACACTTACTGCTATTTAATATCAATTAGCTCTCACCCACAAAGATCTCTAGACAGACTGTTTCGCTCTTGTTCGGGCTCGTCAGTAGAGAATATTTTGTGGGGGAGAGCTAGGCTACGTTTGCTAAGGCAAATGACAAGGGAGAAACGAATATGGCTTCAGCAAGGGCGAAAGGGTCTGTCTAAGAGATCTTTGTGGGTGAGAGCTAATTGATATTAAATGATCACTGGGTAAAAATTGTCCTAGGCCTGGGTGTCAACCATTCAGTAGAATAGAGTCCCAAACGAGCAGACGTTTATGCTCTTTCGCTTGCTGAAACCGTATTCGTTTCGACCTTGTCACTTACCCCTATGTCCAGCAAATTTTCAACAACTGTTGTCTTCATCAGGCTTTTAAGGTTGATTTAGTCCCTGATTATTTATTTTACATTTACAATGGTTAGGCTATTCAGTATCCAGTGTTACTGTACTACGGATGGCAAGATGCAAAAATTTATTCCCAATAAAAGGTATTAAAATAGTAACAATGATCGTTATCTTGACAAAAAAAAAATTGTCAGGTTGGAACAACCATTTTAGTTTTATTAATTAAAAAAAAATCTTACGTGAATCCTATAGTGAGCTGCTTGGCCTGCATAAGTAAAATAAAGAAAAATACGCTGCCTCGACGCAACTCAAACCACAAGCGGCTGTCAGTAACATCCAACATGAACATCACCAGTAACTTGACATTTAAAAATTATTTTTGGGGGGCTTAATTTTGAACATTACCAGACTTTTCCAGAAGAATAAATAACTCGTAAAGGGACGTGCCAACCCGGGAAACTTCCGATCATCATAGGGGCCGAAAGATTGTCCAGAATTGTTCCCATAGCCGCTGAAGGAGCATGGTATCCTCTCACGCTACCCTGGCGAGGACTTTGCCAACGTCTTCTTTCCAGAGATGGGGGGGTTTGTGGCTTAATGGCGCGTCGACAACTTGGTCATTAGCGCCAACCTCAGTCACAGTGCAGTGGTCCGGGTTGCCACTGCACCACACATAACAGAGATGTTATTCAAACCCCTAATCTAAATCTCGTCATACATCTGTACCTCCTGCAAAAACTGAAAAACACCGGACAGGAGGACATACTTATCGCCCAATTGACGCGCAATGTCATGCGGAAGGTGGAAACGACGACGAACACCATCGAGATGGCGACAATCAACAAGTAAGTGCCGGAACGTAAGTGGCCGTCGACACCAATAATATTCAGGAGGATCAACCCCCCCCGCAAAACGAAACAGTGAGTAAGTCGGGTGTGACCAATGCACAAACGGGCCAACACAACCTCCTCATGGCGACACGCTGAGTGCCACTCCTCGACAGTGCCTTTAATGGCCCATAGTTTATTACCGTCCTGTCTGTCCCACAAGGTTTGCCAAAAAGCGTGTAACCTCAGACGCATAGTTGGAAAGGCGTCTGAGGGAACAAGGCTGAGATCCCTACCGAGAGGGCCAGAAAGGGCCCCCATCGCAGCAGAATCAGCTTGCTCATTCCCTGCTATTCCAACATGGCCCGGGATCCAGCAGAAAAGCACGGTTTTCCGCTGGCCAGGCAAGCGGGAAAGCAAAGCTTGGACACGTTGTGTCAAGGGGTTCCGAGGATTGTAATTCGCCAAGGTCTCCAGGGCAATCATGGAATCACTAAAGATAATGAAATGCGTGCCCTGAACGTCAAGGATCCATTCCACCGCTAAACCAAGAGCCAAAAGCTCTGCAGAAAAAAAAGAATAGCCTGACGGAAGGCGATGGGCAACCGTTACCCCCTTACACACACAGGCACATGCCACGCCAACGTCTGACTTCGACCCACCGCCGGAACTCCTGTAAGTACCTTGCTGGTAGAGTGGAACCCTTCGGGAGGGACGCCAGAGCGAAAATGAACATGCCACCTGGGACAAGCCAAGGGGCCACTGGCATCCCCCCAAGCCTCAAGACGCAGGGTATTTCAAAGGCTACTTTCTGACAGGACTGCTGGAGCATATCGCGGAAATCACCCTTACCCACACTGCGTCTACCGACTCGCAAGTCTGGCCCAAAAACCATGGGCCAAGCAGGACTGGATTGCACAGCACGCAACCGCACAGCATACTGAATGGCAAGCTGTCGTCGACGAATGGCCAAAGGTGGCTCCGAGGCCTCAGCATAGAGGCTGACCACTGGAGACGTTCGAAATGCTCCAGTCGCTATACGCAGGCCACAGTGTCCAACATCCGGAGAGTCGAGTCACTAGCTGAACCATAGACCATGCACGCATAATCAAGTTTGCTGCGGACAAGGGCTCGGTAGAGGCGCAACATGGCAGTGCGATCGGCACCCCATGAAGTGCCCGACAGGACCCGCAATATGTTAAGTGCCTGCAAAGCCTTGTCTTTAAGTTGACGCAAGTGTGGAAACCAAGATAACCTAGAATCGAACACCAGACCCAGGAAACGTGCCTGTGGGACAACAGGAATTTGTGCCCGTCCCAAGTACAGGCAAGGATCTGGGTGCAGTGTTCGTTGGCGGCAAAAGTGGACGCACAGAGTCTTGTCCGGAGAAAACTGGAAACCATTACTGACCGCCCAGGTCTGGACTTTGTTAATCGCTAGCTGTAGCTGCCGCTCGCAGGTCTGTGCCGAAAGCGCAGGCCGAAGTCATCGACAAACAATGACTGGGGAACGGCAGCTTGCCGAGCAACGGGGTTGATCCCTATAGCAAACAAGATGACACTAAGAACACCTCCTTGAGGCACACCATTCTCCAAGACAAACGGGCGGGAAAGAGTCGCCCCGACACGAACGCGAAAAGAACGGTCTGAGAGGTAAGCGGAAAGCAACAGTGGCATCTGTCCCCTCAAGCCACAGTCATAGAGACTACGGAGAATCCCATAACGCCAGGTCGTATCATAAGCCTTCTCCAAGTCAAAGAAAACTTGAACCAGATGTCGATGCAGGCGAAAAGCCTCCCTCACATCTGATTCAAGGGCAACTAGATGATCGATAGTTGACCGAAACCGTCGAAAGCCACACTGGGACGCAGATTTCCAGAGGTTCGACCAGTTCTTTCTTCAAACATCCAGCAACCAGGCTGAGCTCTCTCACCGCCCAGCCACAATGACCAGTTTGCTCGATCATTCGATAAGATACCGACTTATCGAGCCACCTCTACTAAGTAATGCAATCGGAGAGGGAAAGTGTCAGCTCTTCCACTGTGTGTGCTCGCCATGTTGACCTAAGCAGAGATAGTTGTCACCCAGCTGGAATTATCGTGCACGTTATAGCTAGGGATGCACGAATATTCAGTAATTATTTGGTATTCGGGCAAAAATTCCAGTACCTGGTATTCCGCCGAATACTATTTTTGGCCAAATTGTATTAAGATTTGTTGGTATTCGACCGAATTTTTTTTTTTTAAGTAGGCCTATACGTTTATGCAATTGTGTTAATATGAGAACGTTTAGCTAAGCATCGTTTTTGGTTTGTGTGGAATTGACTTCCGAAATTTCTAAAAGAAGAAAAAATTATCAAACATGTTTAAATTACATGTATTCGGCAGAGCATTTAAGGTAAGTATTCGGCCGTATAATTCGATATTCGGCAATTATTCGGCACAGGACTGAAGAATTCGGTATTTGGCCGAATTGTTTGGCGCAGTTTAACTATTCGGTTATATACCGTAAATCGTGGATTAAATGCCCATGGGCTAATGCAGTTAATTTGGCAAAAATAGGGGGGGGGTGGGCTTTAAATCAAGCATTATCAATTTTCTAACCTTTCTGGACATCTATTACAGAAAATTCGAAGCTTTTGAACGACTCTGAATGACCAATTTTTACATCCTTTTTTGCTGTGAAGAAGGGAGGAGGCTGACAGATGCCCACGCCTTGTGCAGGTGCTAGAAGCTAAATGAAGAGTCCACTATTACTACAGGGAGGGAGAAGGGGCCAGTAAACATAGCAAGCAGTAGCCTACGATCTGTATTCACATCATATAACTTTAAGGTAACTTTTCGTAGAAAACGACAATTTGAGGGGTGGGCTTTAACTCCACTATTTCATGATTTTGACTTTACATCATTTTAGGGGAGTGGCTTTAGCCTCAACTGGACTTTTAATACACGATTTACGGTATTCGGTAAGTTGAGTATTCGGTTATGTATTCAAAATTTGGCAAATTTTGTATTCGGTGCATCCCAAGTTAAAGCGGTATGCGTCCTACTTATAAAGCGCTTCAGCTAAGATGTATAACGGAACAGCCGTTTTGCAAGTTGCTGCGTCCTGGCTTGGCGGAAATCTGCTTGGTCGTTATGCAGAAGAGTTGCTGCTGTGAAAGCCATGTGCACTATGTGCGTGCAACTAGCTTCGTGGAAAGAATAAAAATGTGAATGGGACTGCAGATGCGAAACTGAAGTAATCATCGAGTTAAAGAACGTGGAAAAAACCACTAACAAATACCCTGAATTTTTCTCCGATTGCAAAATGGCCTGTTGTGTGACGTCACCCATTAATGAATCAGTCAACTAGTTCTGAGATTGCTGAACGCTTGTCCGAAAGTCGGTCAGATTCTGGATTATCAGATAATCAAGCACTTTCAGTATTTGACGCACACCCAGCAGCAGCCATGGCGTCAAATGAGAGGGGGACAATTTTGCTAGGTATCTCCCATCGGAAATGCCTTGGATCTTTTACATGAGTACGAGACATCAAAGAGCCGTATTCTTTGCGAAAATGTCAGGGGTGGCTGAAGCCAGGCTCAAACTCGGGACCTCCGGCACACGAGACAGTCATGCTATAACCATCAGGCCACCTTGCCCCATAGATCTAATTGTCTCGAGCACTAGAGGCTACTTTCCAAATTTAACACAATACCCTGAAAAGGAACACATTTTCTATAATGCAAGATTGCTATGCCTCGGTTCATTTTACGATAAGAGGGACGAGGTAAAGAAATGCTTCGCTCACGCTCAACTCAAACATGCAAGCACACTTTTCTTTTGCTTCTGGTTTTTATTTTATTTGCAAATCTGCCCCTGCCATACTGTATTAGCCTACTCCATTGTGGTATTGGTAATTATCTAGATTAGGGCACCACGCCAAATCACTTAATTTTTGTCTAACCGACACTACTCTTCACCCTAACACCACTCCGCATCATAAAACCCGGGGGAAAAGGGTGTAAGGTTGTAAAAAAAATTTCAAAAGACGGAAAATGCTAGTTACATACGTGTTAAGCAGCGGCGGCGACAGCCATATTGTGAGGGAAGAAGGGTAGCCAGAAAACCCGATTTGCACCTCACTAAAATTTTACGGAAACGTAACGTAACCAACCTTACCTAACCTAACCTACCTACCTAACCTAACTGTCAATAACAACAAAACCACACGAAACTGGCAAAACAAAACAACGAAAGAAAAATTTCTGCAACGTTTGTTGTTGTGAAAATCGGGTTTTCCGGCTACCCTGCTTCCCGAATCAAACACCTCTCAGTATGGCTGCCACCGCCGTAGCTTTAGCGTGTCTGTAACTAGCATTTTACATCTTTTAAATAATTTTTTGAGAAGTTTATAGATGTTTCCCCCGCATTTCGTGATGCGGGATGGTGTTAGGATGAAAAGTAGCATCGGTTAGTACAACAATTAAGGGATTTGGCGTGGTGCCCCTAATCTAGATAATTACCGTGATATTTTCACGACGCCCCATTGTGAAATAAGCAAATTAACTGTGGAGGTTGGAATTTGGCTGCCAGTTTTCGCTGCTTATAGTGTTCGCCCATATTTCTAAGGTCCATGAAATTTGTGGGGACTGGGGAAATAAAAAATAAACCTTAGCTGGGACACTAAATTTGTCCGAGCTTTATTCGTACATCCGCAGGCATGTTTTGGTTACGTCTTGCTTGAACATGCACACAATAGTGCTCAACTGGAAGCTTACTTTGCTCCCACGCTCGTGGTGCCATCCAGGGGTCGTCGCGAACCTTTAACCATTCCAATGTCAATTGATAACTAATTAGCCTAGTTATCACGATAACTAATGAAGATAAAAAAAAAAAATGGTCAGTATATTCGTATCTACCATGTGGATTTCATTGAAATCCCAATTTCTTGAACTTTAAGGTGCCTTACGACGATAATCTAACAAACTTTTTTTTTTAATTCAGGGAGTCCGCTTGGTTTTAGATATAGCCTACACGTTTTGAACTTTGGTTTAACACTCTTGCAAGTCAGTTTGACACTTTTGTACTTGAATTTAATGTTAGTGGATTTCAAATTAACTCTTGGCTTTGGATTTAACACTTATGCCCTTGAAATTACAGCACTGAAATAAACTCTTAGAAATTATTTAATGCACTGTGTTTAATGACTAACCAAACTACGTAAAAACAAAATTACGAACAAAACAAAATTTTGAAATTGCGTTATTATTACGCACACTTCTATTTTTGTCGTAATTTTTTTCGTTATAATTTTATAGTCTCAAAAATTGTGTAATCTTTTTTTTTCGTAATCTATATAACTAAGATCGTAATGAAAGCTTGGGGGACTGCTAATGGGAAGTCACAGTAATTTCATGCAAAATGGAAATCAATCTACAAAACCGGTCATATACGGGGCTGCCCTATTTTTTTTTTTTTTAATAAATTCCTAATTTTGTTTTACGTAATTTGCTTCAGTCATTAAATAGTTCTAAGAGTTTGTTTTGTTTCAATGATTTAAATAAGTGCAAGTGTGTTAAATCCTAACCCAAGAGTGTTAACTTGAAATCCACTAACATTAAATTGAAGTACAAAACCGTTAAATCCAAGGATAAAAGTGTCCCGTCGAAATGACGTGCAAAAACCGTTCAACCCAAGTTCAAAACCTTAAGTACGTTACAGGACAAATCACACAAAATTTATCAATTACCCGCATTGGCCACAAATATGCATCATATTTATAAATTGACTGCGATCCTCATCGCTTGAAACAGCTTCACCTTTGACACTAACTCGGCACCAAACCACAAACGCCAAACAGCTTGTGAGTGTGACCCGAACTCGATCTTTAGTTCCACCATTTTTGTTGTTGACAGCTGCAGAGAAAGACTAAAGCCCGAGTGAAGAAAGAGAATCAAACTTCTGTATTTTATCAATAGTTGCTTGGTACATCAAACCAAATTGGCTTTTTCAATCTTACCCATAAAAACTAACGAACATTTTACGATATAAGAAATTAAGGACAAGCACTTACAAACTTAGGTTAGAGCCACAAATACAACCCCCCAAAACTTACTTGTCAAGTAGTTCGCCGTCGACATGGAGAAGAAAGGAGCAATTCCCGCTGAGAATTGCCAGCATCTTACTTCTTCCAGCACTTTGCGAGGTCCTAGCGGTAGTTGAGGCTACTAACACCTCTGTTAATGCTTTTGCCTTGCCGCTGTTTCGAAGGCATAAGCATTACCGGAGACACTAGTAGCCGGAACTACCGCTAGGGTCCGGTGTAGAATTAGAAGTACTAAGATGCTGGAATTGCTTACTTGCATGCATCCACAATAACTACGCGGTACGTAAAACGAAATCTGGATAGGGCCACTCTGTGGATAGGACCTACGTAAAATTCTAGGGTATTTGCTATGCTGCACATCTGAGTAGTGTCAGTGATATAGTGCATTTTTAATAAAGTACAGCTATGCTAAATAATAGAAAAATGTTACATTTCATCTTGAATGAAATATTGTGAAATTTTCATGGCAATAACTTATTTGTCATTACTACTGTCAAGAATTTATACGTGTTCGCTACAGCTGTTGTATTAACAGGTTGTCGCCGTTGTGCTCTTCATTTGGTACTAATAACAACAAGAAATTCTTGATAACAAGAAGAGGGGGATCCAACTATAATCCCATAATCCAACGCTTGCTATAATCTACCGCTAATTTCATTTCCTTACCGAAGCGACCGAAATTAAAGTTTAGCATATTATTCTAGATCAGCCATGCCACAGTAAACGTGCTCTATCTTGAACATGTTAAAGCTGTGTACATGCTATGCTTATTTTCTGAAACGTGGGTCGATTACCAAAAGCGAAATTATCACACAACCATTTTAAGATAATGCCACACAATTGTAATGAACTACAACTAACAAGATAGCGAAACAAACGGTACTGCTCAATCTTGCCGTCGCTGCTGACATCTTTTGAAAGTCGCCGTTGCTCTCCCGATTATCGGCGCGCCAATTTACGACGCAGTCGCCGCCGAGGAAAATAAATGATCTTCCATGCCGTTGAAAAACGCTTTAGTAGGTCACACCTCTCTACATGGCAGGCACCACATAAATGCAAGGCGCTCCTTCTCTCCAGACACTGTGAGTAGAGATACAGCCATTAAAACAATGCCTTCACCGAGGATCATTTTCCCAATCGTGATGGCATCTGTCGCGGTTGTTAATTGACCAAGTTGTAATTTTTACCCGTCGTGAATTTTAGTAGGAAGAATATTTTTCTGCTAATCGTTTTACAACCTTGATAACAATCAGGATAACTAACTATACAAAATTCAAAATATACAAAATACAAAATATTCGCTATTTAGCTTGTTTTCCTCTTTCCTTATGATAAACAACTAAAATAACTAATAACAGTGAGACGAAGTTACTTTTGTCAAAAAAAAAAATTTAAAAAATAAGGATTACTGTCTTTGCCAGAATGCAAGTTTTTTAATTGAGAACTTCTCTATTCCGTATGGGGCTTTCTAAGAAAAAAAAAAGTGACCGCCTTAGGGCAGGCAGTGGTGAAAAACTTTCATCATCAATTTTATGTCAACGCAATACTGTTAGTAAATACAAATGCAAACCTATTTACGTTGCCTTTTGGACTTAAATGTCAGACTGCCTGAGCTGGGAATCGAACCCACGACCATTTGAAACCAAACCAAAGTGTGAGTACGGCTCAGCGGTACGACCTCGGCCTTTGGTTTCGAACGAGGTGGGTTTTCAATTCCCGCTCAGGCAGTCTGACATATAAGTCCAAAAGGCAACGTAAATAGGTTTGCATCTGTATTTGTTTAACTCTTGTTGAGCCGTCGACTTTCCGTCCTGTTTAATGCAGTAATGTGTTGGGTAAATTGTTTTTCTCCTCGCATAGCACGAAAACAAATTTTTTTTTTACTGTATAGTGCTGAAGTGGGTTGTGCTCGCATCCCGTGCACCACCTAAATCCACCAATGAGCTTCTTAACTTTTTGCGTCATTGCAGCCAAATTGCAGTAATCCATCAGGTGAAAGAAATGAAAAGTGACAATGTGAACTGCAAAATTCCTATTGGCTCCTGACCCGAACAAAGTAAGCAAGCACAATCAAGTGGTTACAGGGTTCGTACACGCCCTTGAATCCCTTGAAAAAAGTCTTAAATTTGAAAACCGAAAATTCAAGGCTTGAAAAACCTTGAAAATTGGAATTTTTGTTGCCGTAGCCTTGAAATGGCCTTGAATTTTGTGTGTGTAGGCCTACTATGTTTGAAATGAGGTTACTGCCATCACAGCAATGTTAATTTAGGTATGAAATTACGTAAATAAATAGAAATAGTTTGTCAGCGGTATCCATTTGACCTGTGAAGATCATCTGTGAAGATGCTCCCCTCGGATTTGACTGGAGACAGAACGAGAGAGGTGCACCGTGCAATGCAAGCAATTTTTTGCCACAAGGGCAAGTGTTGTTCCACTGACCGGAAGTTGGTGCTTTTCTCCTTCCTCCTCGCCCATTGGTGGAACGGACGGCGTAATGTTTGTCATTGTTTACAACGGTTTAGATTCCTACTGCAAACTAAGATCACAGTGGTGCGAAAATGACCTCTGGCAAAATACTGGAAATTAAAAGGTAATTTTGAGAGTTTACTGTGCAAAGAGTCTTGCAATTGGTCGTAATCCAGCCTAGGAAAGCCTTGGAAATGGTTTCGTCTGTTGTGTATTAACCCTGTGGTTAGCTTCTAGCTGAACGGGCGTTGAATCTAAATCCATGAAACACCCAGGTACACGCTTAAAATGAAAATATCCCCAAAATCCGCGAGGGGGTAGCATGACTGTCTTATATGCGCAAGGGATCACTGGTTCGAGCCTTCGCCACCCCTGGCATTATCGGGAGAAGAAGGGTACGGTGATATCTCGTGCTCATGTCGATTGTGGCGTGGTGGAAGATCATAGGAATTTGCGATTGGAATTACCTAGCAAAATTATCCCTCTTGCCGTCTGGTGCCATGGCTTTGGCCGGGAGTGCAACAAACTTCCCAAGTCTCAGTTTTATATTTTGATGACGTCAAAAGCAACCTATGCAACTTTTTTGGGAGTTTAGCCTTTTCTTTTCAATTGATTACGCATCTGCAAAGTAAATAATATATTGACTAAGTTTAACTTCAGCCAAAGATGTTATTTTTTCTAAAACCGTGGAGAGGACGAAACTGCCAGACAACCAAAATTTCACATTTTAAGGTTACTGAGTTATTAAAAAATTATAGTGGAGATTTGGGGTGGGGGGAGGTATTATTCTCCTTATGAAAGTTTTCCGTTTCATTATTTGCATTGATCCTAGTTGAACGTTATTTGAAACAAAACCCACGAGGTTGAAAGAAACCGCTAAGTTTCAGCCGATTAAAGTAGTGATATCAGAACAAAAATGGCTGCCAACAAGTTGTTACATTCGTTGCCAAGCTAATTAGATCAAAGGTTAAATGAAAAACCTGACCATAGCTACAACCCGTAGCAAAGTTTTTCAATTAACGTCTGAATTAATATTCGGTGGGAACAGTTGGCAACTAACGTAGCAACTTGGTGGCAGCCATTTTTGTTCTGGTGTCACTACTTTAAATGGCTGAAACTTGGCGGATTCTTTCAGCCCTGTGGGTTTTGTCACAGATATCACTTCTTTTGTAGTTTTTTTTTTTTTGGTGCTATCTCTTTTTTGCCAGTGCCCAGTTATCTACTATCTGGCCAAGTTTCGTGGAAAAATGTTGAATAGGAACGAAGATATTAATTTTTTTTTTTTAGTTTTGCTGAAGAACTTCAATCACATAAATTGAAGCGATTGCTGATTTTGATTTGATTTGATTTGATTCCAGGGCCCTGGCCTAAACCCGTACACCTGCCCGCATTCAAGCTGCTGATTTTGATTTGATTTAACTCTGGAGCCTTGCCCAAAGCCGTACACGCCCAACAAACTACAATACAATCGGAAACACAGAGCACAGAACACAACAAACCATCAGACCCAACACAGTAACTGCAAATACCGCAAAAACCGCTATTACTATATTTTATTTGATTTTATCGCATGACCTCGGCCCAAAGCCATACCCCCTATAACCAACACTACATACTAGTCTGAACCACTATAACAGTCCAACACTCTAACAATCTGTAACACTGCACTCTCCTCAGCCAATTAAGTCTGACACAAAGGCCTTGTTACCAAATTATCACAAGAGCCAAGTGCAAGAAGGACGAAGGATGCCCACAGTCAGAATCACCCAACCAGGAGTAAAGGCCAAAACAATAGCTAGGGGAATATTCATTACACACAACTCACATCCAGAACCAGGAGAGCTGGGGCAGACACACAGGCAAACAAGAACTCGCGGTGCAAGGATCACAGGCATACACCTGTCGCGTTGCAAAAGCGGCCCACAGCATACAGACGACTCACATTATCACTGCTACACTGAACAGCACTACGGAGGGTCAACAAAGAAGACCCATGTACCTCCCTGGTGCAAAGCCCTCTACACTGCTCATCATACTGGACACAGTGCAGCTGGAAATGAATTACTGTCTCCTCAACACCACACACAATGTAAAAGGGGGCCTCCGTTTCCTCCCCCCCCCCCTTCCCCCAACCGACACCTATGACCAGACAGCAAGGCATGCTCAGTAGGCAAACGTGAGAGCTGGTGCGCCATCCACACAGGAAGACAATCAATCCCAGATCTAAACCTACAAGTTGGATGCAGCTAATACAGAGCACGACCTGTAACAGCAGCTCCCCAATCCTTTTCCAATGCTTCCACTCCACAGCCAAGCATGAAGAGAAGCACGGTGTGACTGGACTGACTGCACCAAAGTCACGCAGGTGCCATAAGAGAACACTCCACTCTTCACAATCGCATGCGCACAGTCGTTTCCATGTCAACCAGTGTCCACGAACCCAGGCAACACCAACTCTGATGTCTGAGTGGCTAACCACAGCTTCCAATATACTTCAAATACGAGAAGATCACTGACATCCATGGCTACGATCGAGCGCCACAAAGTGGACAAACAGGATAGGGAATTCACTGACATCCATGGCTACGGTCGAGCGCCACAAAGCGGACAAACAGGACAGGGAATCTGTATAGACCGTGTACGAAGGCAAGTGCAGACCCAATGCAACATCGAAAGCAACAGAAATGGCAACAAGTTCGCAAACAAAGCTGGAGGAAACTTTGGGCAATGCTCTTCCAACACTCAGTTTCAGGGAAGGAAAGCAAACTCCTACACCCCAGCCATTGCCTCATGAACAAAGGACACATCACAAGATGTGAAGCACCGCTCAACGACCGGATCAAGAAACACACACCAACGCCACGGACACGGTGAACACACAGTTGCAATAGCCATCAATAGCGGAGAACAGGATCCAACAGTGAGACTCCAAGGCCAGCCCGCATCCTCTCTCGCAACGCACAAATGATCAGCCAGAATGTCTCCAAATGGGTCACGCCAACCTCTACTCATGTTTCGGAGGCACAAAGTCACCAATAGCTCACTGACGCGAAGATGCAGAGGCGGCTCACCTGCCTCAACCCATAACACCCGAACTGGAGTAGAAATCAAGCAGCCGGTGACAACACGCAGGCAGTCATTAATGCAATCTTGCAAACTGTGGACATACCGCTGCACCGTCACCAAAAACAAGGTGGTAATCTACAGCTGAACGGAAGACTGCCCTGTAAACTGAGAGCAAAGCACCTCTCCAAACAGACTGACAATAAGCCAGAGTACAGAGAACTTGAGGCCGACTGACCACCCTGTGTTTCAAGAGACGAATGTCAGAGATCCATTGCAACCTACCACCAAGCATGACACCCAGATATCTGATACTTGCAGACACAAAACAACAGCACCTCCTACACTCACACTAATCAGGAGTGCACGAGCAGCAGCCACAGTCAGCTTAGTCTTGACCGGCGACAATGACGGACCTCAAGCCGCAAGGTGGATAACTACTTGATCCTGAGCAGCCTGGACATGACCGACAAGAGCAACAGGGTCGCTACCGACAAACCATAGCGCAATATCAACAGCATAGCATACAACATTCGCACTGTGCCACATTTTTAGCAGGACTTCATTGATGACCATCGCAAAGACGACAGGACTGAGGGAACTGCCTGCAGGAGACCCTGGACAGATTCTGCCTGCGACGACCAATACTCATTGACTCAAACAAAAGGACAAAGACAAAGCAAGGCAAGAATAGTATTTGACGGTTTACAGCTAACACCCATGACAGCAAGATAAGCCTGGATTCATAATATGCGCACCGTGTCAACAGCAACAACAGCATTTCCAAGAATCCCAGTCTCACGAATCCCCAATAGAGAAAAAAAAATTTGCCCATAACCAAAATGGACCCTAGGAAAAAACTCAGATTGCTCCAGATGCAATTTCAGGCACCGGACATGCATTCTTTTGTACTGCTTACTCGCCTTGACCAGTAATTTGTAAGGTCCGAGCGCAGGCCACCACGCTTGCACACCGACACAAGCACAGTATACTGCCACAAGGGTGCGACCACCCCACCATCCAAACGACTGCATAAAAACAAGAAACTCCCCCATGGTATCATTCCCTAAGGAGCTCAAAAATGCATACGAAAGGCCGTTGATTCCAGTCACACTTCACGGTTTGCACTTCGACAGGGCAGCCTTGATTTCCAAGGTGTTAAAAGGCGAGTCCGTTGAGTCAGAAACTGCCTGCTGCTGGGCACCACCTCAGGGAAGAGCAAAGTGATATCAAACGCCTAGCTCTTTACCAAGTAATAGTTCGAAGGTTAAATGAAATATTTGAAAATTGCTGAGTGCACAATTTTCACTTATTTCATTTAACGTATGAAGTCTTAGTCGGTGGGATTAACTTGACGAAAGAGCTTGGCGTGTGATATCATGATTTCAAACGGCTGAAAACCTTGGTGAGAATCCTTAATAAATTTTGTGTTGGGGTATACATCATATATTTTTGGTCTTTTTGGTCTGATTTGTGTACCTTTGTTGTTTTGACTTTAGCTTACTTAAACCTTACCTTAAACATCAAACGAGGGCGTTTTTAACTACACGCTGTTACAAAGTAATTATTGAGGTAATTATAGGTGTTCTGGCAATGGCGGATGAAGTGAAGCATCTGCTTTGCAATTGTCTATCAAGAAGGGTTATAAACGAGCGTCGTGTGAAATCGGGCAAAGTCCCAGATCGGATTCATGCAGCAGTTTGAGATGACACAGAGGGGTTAGGCATTTCCATTGCTGATTTGCATGGAGTAGTTGGTGAAGCATGGAAAGATTCAGAAAATGAAGCCGAGGAGGCAGACATTAGGGATAGTACTAACAATGAAGTTCTCAATGCAAGAACTAACAATGTAAGCGAGAATGTTGTTGTAGTAACTATGAGTGAAGTAACTGAAGTGCAAGAAGTTGGATGATGACCATGACTAAGAAGCCCAAATGGATAGTTTGTTGAAGCAAAATTCTGCAAAGCGTGATCTGAACTGGCTGAAGCGGCATTACCGTGGAGGCCTAGCAAGTGTGAAGCCGATCGCCCGTTTTTGATAACCCATCTTCAAGATGCCTTTGCAAACTTTGTGAGCTTGCAGGATGTAGAGGCAATTCGCACGTTACGTGCAAATTGCTTCCACATCCTGTAAGTTCACAAAGTGTTCCAAGTAGTTACTAAGACAAACTCAACAAAGTTTACTCTTACGAAGGCAGGAAGTATATTACTTAATGGTTTCAGAGGAGTGTTCACGACCTCCACGAGCAGGTAATAGATTGGGATATGAACAACCTCTACGGTTTGACCATGTGCGCTCATCTCCCCTACGACAAGTTCCGCTACCTAACCAGGGAGGAGATCAGAACTTTGGACGTAGACAACGTACCGGACGATGCCGATGTGGGGTTTATACTGGAAGTGGGCCTCGAGTACCCCAAAGAGTTGCACGACGTGCACAACAATTATCCACTATCTCCGGAGAATATCGACATTGGAAAGGAGCTGATTTCCCCTTATTCTCTGAATCTGGTGGAAGATTTGAACCACAAGATCAAGTCCGCTGCCAACACCAAACTTCTCCCGAACCTTTTGCACAAAAAGAGGTAAATCCTTCACTATAGGAACTTGAAATTCTACCGCCAGCACGGACTAGTACTTCGACGTATCTGAAGAGTCTTAGCCTTTAACTGAAGACTGTGGATGAAATCTTACATCGAATTCAACACCGCAAAAAGGCAAGAAGCCACTGCGCCTTTCGCCAAAGACTACTTCAAATTGCTGAATAATCGGTGTTTGGAAAAACCATGGAGAATAAGCAAAGTCACCTCGACGTAAAGCTGTGTACCGACGAGAAAACGGCGCTGAAATACACCTCCCAACTGCATGCTGCATCCTGGTGCAACTCAACCGCCGCGTCCGTAGCTCACTTTGCGATCTTCCGACCTAATCCAGATTTACCATACTGGAACTCTCCAAACTCTTCATGTTCCGAGTTCCACTACGACTACATTCGACCGAAGTACGAAGCCCGCGCCAAACTCCTTTTCACGAACACGGACAGCCTCTGCTAAGAAATCTAAACGGATGATATTTACAACGACATGCGGTCGCTGACAAAGACCGTTTCGACACGCGCAACTACCCGTCAAATCATCCCCTCTTCTCCAGCACGTACAAAGAAGTGTTGGGGAAAATGAAAGACGAAATGGGCGGTGTCCCTATCTTAGAGTTTATCGGACTCAAGTCAAAAATGTACTCTATTAAACCTCTGAAAAAAGAGGATATCAAGAAGGCCAAGGGCATCCAAAGCTCATTCATGATGAAACATTTGAGCTTCGACGACTACGAGACGGCCCTAAACTCCGAAGCACCTCCTCAGAAAGGAAGCTGGGCCAAGATTTCCAATGTCGGGCATGAGCTGAGTACCGTAAGAATATCCAAATCCCTCCTCTCTCCTTACGACAACAAAAGGTATATCCTGGACAACGGTGAAGATAATACACTAGCCATCGGTCACTACGCTACCGGTGCTTGGGACGAATACGCGGATGATTTCTACTCGGACGTGTACGTCATGAGCGAAGAGGAGAGAGAAAAAATTGTCCCTCCAGTTGGAAGAGCGAAAAGGGGGGGGATTGATGCTTAATGGTGCGTCGTAAGCTAGGTCATTACCGCCAACCTCAGTCACAGTGCAGCGGTCGAACGAATAGGCCGTCCACAGGTTCGCCGTATTGGAGAACTGCCGGAGAAAGTTGGAGGATTTTGAGGAGTGGAAGAAGGAGATTAGAAAGAAAGACGCCGTCAGTAAGAAGAAAGATCGTGCGCTAGAAACGGGGGCACAGAGAGAAGCTAGGTTAAAGAAAGTTGCCATTAGTATGAGTAAATGCCGCATGCAGGAAACAGAAGCGTAGAGGGATGATAGATTAAAGAAAAATGCAGCTGCTAAAAGAAAAGCTCAAGCTTAAGAAACGAAGGAGCAAAGAACGGCTAGACTAGAGAAAAAAGCCGCTACTAATAAAAGAAAAATTCTAGAAAACGAAACGCAGGATGAAAGAAAAATTAAATTGGGAAAAAGATGAGCTCGTGAGGCCTGATTAGGATGATCTCCGAGCCGCGCGGATTTAGACCTACTGGGGAAACCACGTTAAAAAAATGCGCCATGTGTTTTACCTCCTAGCTGGTGTGGAAAGAAGCATAATATTTCCTAACCTCGTTTATTGCACTTTTGAGAAGCAGTTCTAACAATGTGAACTCTCAAGAAGCATTTTCACGGTCTCTTGGATGACGTCACTTTCAGTCATGTGACTTCATGCGTGACATAATTTCCGGATTCCGGTCACGTGACTTCCGGTGTGTCTGCCATATCGCGAAAGCGCACTTGGAAGTAGGAAAAGGGCTCACGTAGCAAAAGGCCACATATTGGTAGCAAAAGGACACATTTTGGCAGCAAAAGGCACTTTCCTATGGGTGACCTCGACCCACTTTGATCTCGACCCATCTGTGACCCATCTTGGCTATGGCCGCACTTCCAGGATGCAAAAATAGTAATAAAAATCACTTTCCCACCTTCCTCCAGATTGATGAAATCCCGTGCGCGGGAAACGGTCCTCCCTCTGTTACCCCCTCGTCCAGATCGATGAATTCCCGCGTGTGGGAAGCGATTTTTTTTAGGGTTTGTTTATGCAATCAAAGCAGGTAGCAAAAAGTACTTTCCCACTCTCCTCCAGATTGACGAAAATGGAAAAAAAGTAGCAAAAGGATGTTTCCCACACTCCTCCAGATCGACGAAAACGGAAAAAAAGTAGCAAAAAGCACTTTTCCCCTCTTCCAGATTGACAAAAATCCACGTGCGGCCGGGAAGCTGCTTTTTCGGGTAGGAGGGTATGTTTGTCCTCGTATCGCAAATCTTCACTACTTACACGAGTTGTTGAGCTGATTGTATTCGTGTCGACTCCTGAGGTTATTGCAGGTGCACTCAGAATCATCCCAGAACTGCAAGACGATGGCAAATACAGCGGACCCAGGAATTACCAAGGCCTGAATGAATGTATGCATCGAGCAAGGGGACCTGGACATTTCCCTGGGTTCACACGAAATGCTGGCAAAAATAGCCAAACAAATTCATGAGCTGCTTGGCTTTCCAATTTCTACCAGCACAATCAACGTAGTCAAAAAAAGAGGCGGCTTATATTTGCTCATTGCTCGAGAAAACTACTGCTAATGGATGAAGACTTGGTCCGAAGGCTTTCATGGGGAGAAGAAATGGATGGGCTCGTCAACTGGAAATCGATTTTTTTTTTTGTAGTGACAAGTATAGTTTTTGGGCTGTACTGGTCCGACGCACAAAGTTTACGATTATCGGCCACTTGGCATAGCATTGTTGCCTCGATGCTTATAAGCTGTGGACCAGTACAGAATACAATGTGTGTCGGTGTGGGGCTGCTCAAGTCCTTCTCGAATGAGTACTTCATAAACTTACAATTCAATATATAGGATTATACGAAATGGAGCACCAAGGATTGTTGCCATTAGGCAATGATTTATTTCTACAGGTGTTTTACTTTCTTCAAGACAACTTCCCTGTCCATACCGAACATATGGTTGAGTATGGATGGTGGAACAACAACGATGTAAGTGTAATGAAAGAGAAGAAATGATGCCAGGACACCACGGACACTTGCTGAATCGGGCTCCAAGCCTCCAAAGTCGCCTGACATGATTGTTATCGAACATGTGTGGCTCACATTAACAAAAGTGTTAACAGACATGGTATTTTTGCAAACAGTGACGAATTGTGGGCAGCAGTTCGCACTTGTGGGAACTTTTAAGGTAAGATTTTACTTATCTCTTGTAAATTCCATGACAAACTATGTATTATCTTTGCTTGAATCATGTTGAAGCTACACTAAATATTAGCAAGCCAATTTCCAGACGACTGCACTGCTGAACGAGAAACACCTAATGCAATTTTGTCTAATTATTTTAGTTTTCAAACCGACTGTTTCATAACAGCTTACAGATACAGAAATAGGCAAAACAGGAAGCTATTCGTTTAAATATAGTAATTGATTAATATTATGGAAATCCATATCCATTGGCGTTTGGAATATACTTTTGATTATCAGGTGAAAATAACAACCAGAGAGGGTAGGTTTGAGGGTCAGTGCAATTAGTAAACCGGTATGCTGGGTCGAATTGGAGGCCATATGCAATGTGTAGTTGAAGCCCCATGTGTTACGGTGGATAGCACAGAACAATATTATAATATACAACCACGCGTTTTCTTTAGCAGTAGCTCTGCATGATGCTAGACATACACTAGACCTGTAGCCAGCTATTGTTTATAGGGAATCTTAAGAAATCAGTTTGTATTTTTGTTGAGGATGATTTTATTGAAGATTTTATGGACAAGGAGCCAAGGAAGGGTATTTTGAAAATTTTAATAGGTGGACATCGAAAGGAGAGAAAATAGTGAAACCTTTTACTCAGTTTTGTCCAAGGTATTACTGGGGAAAGTGGAGAAAGCTTCCACATTTCAAAATAAAATGCTCCAATTTCATTTTTTTCATTGACCTCAGGCAGATATTTTCCCTTAGTTTTGGAACCTTAGGGAGACTTTTGCCTGATCACGTTTGGAAATTACGGGCCTTCAACCGGAGACCTTGAAAAAAAATTTTTTTTTTGGGGGGGGGGGGGCCGCCAAGCGTAAGACAACTTTTGATAGCAATTTTTTGCTTTTTCAGATAGGGTGCCTTGTAAAACACTGATCGAGCCAAAATCACCCAAAACTATCCACGGTTTTTTCCCGAAACTTATCTTACCTAACTTCGACACGATATTTACTACTAATAAAACAACGAACTAGTCCAACAGTCAACAGCTGATATCAGATTTAACCCTTCTCACTTTGCATGGCTATATTCACCAAACATCAGTGCAAAGAAAGACCTGGAACATATTATGCACATCACATGAATATGTACTGTACTTGGAGTAGACGGGACATAACAATATTAGTATTAAAACACGCTTAAGCGTATAAAATACGGATGTAAGCCTTAAAAAACTTAAAGCCCTAAAGGAACAGATATTAGAAAAAGACATGTAAGCCATCAGCGTTGCACTAATACGTGTAAAAGAATCTCCAGCGACCCAAAAAACAAGCTGGAGCTTCTTTTACACGTATTAGTGCGACGCTGGCTTACACGTCTTTTTCTAATATTTGTTCCTTTAGGGCTTTAAGTTTTTTAAAGCTTACATCCGTATTTTATACGCTTAAGCGTTTTTTAATACTAATATCCCTTATTTTTTTTCTTGTTTTAGCAAGAATAACACAGAAAAGAACACTGTAATCACCTTAAAATAACTGTTATAAGAGAGTCTTTTCCATGGCTGATTCGTTTTATACTGCTAAGAGTGACTTTTGCACCCAATTTCATGTTTTTAGCCTGATCTATAAGAATTTGTTGCCCAAACCCCTGGGAGTCATCACGAGGAGGTTCTGGAGCGGGGGGGGGGGGGGGGGGCCCGGCGGGCATTTTGGGTGTTTCATTGGGGTCCATGGCTGGTTCGATTTTTACTGTTAAGAAAGACTTGTGTACCAAATTTATGTTTTCTGCAAAATTTCTGCAAAAATTTGTTACTCCACTTAATGATTTCTGCCCAATGCTCTGCAATAATAATTGCTCTGCCGACGAGAATACTGCAGTCACATCAAAATCGGGTTCAAAAGGCCCTGGTCGGTGTTAATACCTACATTTTAAACTACACAAATTGAAAATAGGTTCATTGGTTCGATCTCTAGGTGGGAGCAAAAGTTTTAGCCCATTTGGCTTTCCGTGTCAAGAATATTGTAGTTACGTTAAAATAGCCTGCGAAAGGCCCTAGGCCTTGTCCATACCTACATTTTAAGCTATAGAACTTGAAGATCGGTTCAGTGGTTCGGTCTCCAGATGAGGGCAAAGAGTCCCAACAACAACAACAACAACAACAACAACAACAACAACAACAACAACAAGAAATGGCCATGCTGTGGACGACGAACGGTTTGATTGTTGTCATTAAAATTTGTAATGTGGTGAAGTAGTTACGACACGATCCCAAATACCGAATTTCGTTGGTCTATGTCAATTCTGGGCGAGACTATAGGACTTCAAAGTTTGACGTTTAACATGGAAGTTCATGCTGAGGCTTACATAAGGACCGCTACCGCAGTCCTTGATTCTATGTAACAATTACAACTTTTGAGAATTTAAGACTGAAGAACAGAGAAACCAACAATCACACTCCCTTCTTTAGACCATCGGTGGACCATGTAGAGAGCGACTTGAATGCCTTTTTCACATTGGCTACTGAAATATACGTCACTAACCCATGCATGATTTCAAACTTAGCAGTATGTGGTTCTGATGATAATAAACTCACAAATGAGGCATTGAAAGCTGTCATTCACAATACCAGCAGTGTGTTATGCACACATCAAATCAAGAATCAATCAAGAGAAAGCTAACAGAAGATGGTGTGAAAAGTTCAAACGCACAGAAAGTTTTGGCTGATATCTTTGGATCAAGCATTGGTGGCATACAAATCATGGGTCTGGCAAATTCAGCAACAAAAGAGGAATTGGGTCGCAACCTACAAACACTTATCTATCAAGATAAGTGGATAAGTACGGAAAGGTATTTTGTTGACTGGATAGTTAAGTGTAAGCTATAGATACTTTGCGTCTCTACATTCCTCGCAAACCGTATTAAAAAGGCTACTTTCTTCCCCACCCCCATAAAAACCCACAAACGCCCAATTTGAAGGTAGATTGTGTGCACCCTATGAAAAAATTGGCTTCATAACCACATACACAGATTATCTTTTACTCAACCATCTTGTACAAAATACACTTAAACAAGAAACACGAGCCTATGAACTTAAACTTGCCGACTTATCTAAATAGTTTTCTAAAAAAATGTTCCAGTAAACAAAAACGAATCATCTTGTTAAACCACGAACTGCACCATTAAATACTGCGGATACAAACCTATCCGAACACATGGCCAGCGTCCTCTTCCAATGGAACAATGTGTTCTAGACGCCAACCGAGATGGTGGATTTACCAGCTCAAGATGCAGTGCCGCGAAGATGAATAAAAGTTCGAAGCGCATTCCTGCCATCACCCTCACATATCTTTAAACTCCGAAGAACTTTGTAAAAATAACTAAGTACCGAAAAGTAGTCTGCAAGTAGCGAAGCAAGTGAAAAATTTAGTGTACGTAAATTTGTTCATACACGATAATGTAGAAAGGGAGGTGTAAAAATTATTTTAAAAAAAACCATTATTCTCACCTAGTAGGTGAGGTTGTCATTACCTCAACATTTTGTCTCTAGTCCGTGTTGCATCTTTGGCAGATTAATACATGACAATTTGTTGAAAGGTGAGGAAACACACTCCTTTCTCACATTTCTCCAACTTATCATGGTTTAATTTCCTGAAAATGCAATTTGAACAACATGCAAAATGCCGAGGTAATGATAATATTTTCTTACAGCTGTGTAATACTAGTATTTTCATTCAATTTGCAGTGATTGTTTGTGTATAAGAGATGATGACACCGTATCAGGGCTAGTCTTTTTGTCCAAACATGTCAGGTGTAGATGGACGTGTATACATTGTTGTGTATGCTGACTTGGATAATTAACCCAGAAAGCCCCAAATTGATGTGCAAGACCTCATCTAAAGCTAATAGCTCAAGCTTTATAGTGGCACCAAAAGACTGAAACACCACCATCCGTCAGGATGGTGAGGTCTGTAGGCAAGCGGATGGTGGCACGATCGAACTTGCATGTGTGGCATGCCGAAGATGGACAAGCTTCAGTGAGAAGTTGTGAGACTCAACTTTTGCTTCCGAACTACAAGGAAAAGTGTTATGTGCCTACTATGGGTGTTTGGATATGAGACAAAGTGCGCTGAACAAATAGCGTTTGACGACTGAAGTAGATGGGGCAGTGTCTTGTGCTGCGGCAGCAATAGACGACGAGGGTCGAAAAGCCAACGGTGTGTGTGGAGTTTGCCTATTTCTAGAACAAATATGAGAAACACGTATAAAGCGCTAACAAATGAGGTGTGCAATGAATATTTCAAGCATTTTGCAAGTATGCCCTCTCAACAATCAGCCGTGTACGTTGACGGAGTTGTGAACTTTTTCAAAATTTCTGGTACCATGACGAAATGTAACAAGTTTATGGGTCGATCTGCTGAGACGATCGCGAGAAGATTAAAGAAAAGTCGATCGCGTACGTCAAATATTCGTTAAACTATCCGTGATAAATTGCAGTGTTAGCTTGTGTGTTACAATGGGACTCACTGCTCATCAAGAACAGGACTCTGGTCGTATATGCCTCTGTAAATTTTTTGCATGTAATATTTATAATTGTCGTTGCATCTGTTTTGTTTACTGCCGATTCACAGGCAAGTTGGTGACGTACATTTTTTTTGGGTGAAATGGGTGTGCGTGTTTTAAAGGGCTGTCGTTTTAAAGAGGATGGTTGGAAAGAAACTGCTGATTGACGTTTTATCTTCGTCTGGGCCGTGTTGAAGGTAGGGTGGAGTTTTTTCATGGATTCATGGGAATGGCAGCACCAGATGGGTGATGGAGGGATCACTCCATTTCACTTGAATTACTCAAAAGGATAAATGTCATGTGACCAGGGTAGATATCAGAAGGGCACCCACGTTTGTCTTTGCGTGTGTGTCCTTACACTGAATATTACCAGTCCCAACTGGGCGTAAGAGATTCCGTTTAGTAAGGGCATAACACCCAGTCCGGAAATGGTTTGGGTTCGATTCCCAGTAGTCTAGGGCGTAGCTCTTCCCATCTTAAAGATTATGTGTGGTTTCTTGGAAGTACATCTTTAAGCACCGGGGATTTGCAACGATTTGTGAGAGGGTACAAAGTTTAGTGATTCTGCTTGTGATAGTTTCAAAACATTAGGCCGTGACATCATGAGCAAGGTTGGTAGACGAATGCAACACGAGGGGTGTAGGAAGAGAAAAAGAAAACGAATGGTAATGGGTGTCAAGGATATATGAACATTTTTAGGTATATAGCGAGTCATCTCTCCCTCTAACCCCTCATTCCATATTTTCAACATGATGTTTCATCATCCAAATTTTTGCAAGCGCCTTTTATCCTAGCCCGATTTATTTTCAGTCAGCCCCGTTTAAACTTGCATACAAAAGACAAAATGTGTAGAATACACACCAACATCCACTATCACGGCGAACCAAGTGACGGATTTCATAATTTCCAGTTCTGAAAATTGTATCGATTTATCACAAACTTTAATACACCTGAAGGTAAAAGTAGTGAAATCAACCGATGGAATATGCGACGCCTGAAAATGAAAGTAACCGTCCCATGAATCTGTCGCTACACTCTATGTTTTCTCAGGCAGATATAAAATGCCCACTGGCGTGAAGAATAAAGTATTTTTACAAAATTTGTTGAATTATAACCCAGCCACTATGTTGATCTTACTGGGTTGGGGTACCAAAGCTACGCTTCAAGCAAATACCAAAGGAGAGCATCTAGGACGAGTGAGTAATGACCTCATTAACCAATTCGCCTTATTATGAACAATACTGAGATATTGTTCGTTCCCACAGACTTGAGTTCCAATATATATACATATATATTTGACCAATGATGGAATCGTATGCCGAATATGGCAACTGCTATTGTACCTCTAGAAGCTGCTCTCTACGTGTGTAAAGTTACCCATTTCGCCACTATGTTTGTCAGTGGACCTTCACAATGGACATTATACTGAGACGACATCGTTACAGACATCTTGTCATGTGCCCGATTTTTAAGCTCACGTTCAAGGGCGTCCGCAGAACAGCAAAAAGGGGGAGAGCTCTCGTTGCTTTTTTTTGGAAGTTTTGTTATTGGGATCTACCTTACTTTGTAATCAGTGTGTTAATTACGGATCCTAGAAGGTTTTTGCTTTTGTTTTTATGAAGGTTCTTTATGATCCTGTCCACCACAAGAGCTAGAAGGCAAAGACAAAGTGCAAAAAGGGAGAAAGTAGCTAACGTTTAACACAAATGATGATTTTGTACGTCACTCTATCAGCACTTACACCTCATGACCACCATTTCGTAAAGAGTGTTGGCGTATAAATCATTCTTGAGACGCTACACATATACAGGGTGGTCCATTAAAAACACGACAGCACAAAATTTTTTAGGTCCAAACTTTTTTTATATGTAGATACAAATAGGGACTACATTTCTGGGCCCAAAATTCTGATTTTCAATTCTGATTCCGAAAAGTGGGTCCGATTTTTCGAAATTTTTGAAAAAAAACTTGGAAGAAAAATTCTCAATTGAAATAAAGTTGGCACCTACAAATTTCAACAAAATGTTTCTAAGTAAAATTCGATCAAAAAATGCACAAAATAAAACCCTGACTGACAAGATCGCTCTCGTGAACTACGCCATAGCCTACCTCTTTTCGAACATCAAATACCAGATCGGTGACAAGACAGTGGACGAGATCAACCACGCAGGATTTGCCAGCACCATGAAAGGAATCGTCAGCTACGGCCCGCAAGACCAGGCATACATAGCTAATAGGGGATGGTTCCTGGACGGTGCAAGTGCCAGTACGGCCGACGACGGAACGAATACAGTCTTCAAACACAAGAGACACGTCCTTCTCAGCGCCCACACCCCGAAAGGTTCCTTCGCCTACGCCATACCCCTCTCGCATTTGGTGGGATTCTTCGAAGATTACACGAAAGCGATTTACGGAGTTCAGCAAACGTTGACTTTAATGATAGCTGCCTACACGAACGCCATCTTCAAGGACACGGGAGTCGCTCCGGGCAAGATCGTTCTAGATCAAGTTTCCTGGCGTCTCCCTCACGTAACACCATCCGACTCTCAGAAAAATAGGTTGTACGGGTTAGTGGATGCTGGGATCACTGTACCCATGGCTTTCAGGCACTGGTACTCGGACATGTTAGATTTACCCACTGCAACTAGCTGTACGTGGAGACTGATCGTTACGAGCTCGATCGAGAAGCCGAGATACGTATTAATTGGATTTCAAACTGGAAGAGACGGAGATCAAAAGAAAAATCCGACCGTCTTCAATCACTGCAGTCTAACGGATGCTCACGTAACTCTGAATTCCGAGAGGTACCCGTTCTTGGATTTGAATGCGGATTTTGCCAGCGGAAACGTTTCGAGTATATATCAAGGCCTAGTCAACTTTAGAAAGCAGTACTACGGAGAAACGCAAACGGGACCCGCTTTCGACGTGTCCACATATGCTAAGAACTTCCCGTTAATCTGCTTCGATTGCAGTAAGCAAAATGAAAGGCTTAAGTCGAGCGTGATCGACGTGTCTCTGAGGTTAAAATTCGGGGCGCAAGTACCAGCCAACACCAGATGCCACGTCCTAGTCATTAGCGATAGATTGATGAGCTTGAAATAGGACAAAAGTCAAGTCGAATGTATAGTGTGAAGAAACTTAAATACGTTAAATGAAATAGTAATGAAAAAGAATACGAAATAAAAAATTTTTTAATATATAAAAGGATCCTTAACGTTTTTCTACTCTCATCAACAAACATGTACGGAAAAGCTATAGTAGGCCTAACCGTGGCTCAAAAGAAACGAATGTTGAGTCAAATTAAAGCCGGTAAAACACCCAGCATACGTCTAGCCAACTCTCAGCTCAAGACGGGGAAGGTGGCCCTACCAGTCACCAAGGCGCAACAGTTCAGAATTCATAAGGCTAAAACGTGCGGTAAGGGATTGAATCTGAAGTTTTCTCGCACTCAAGTCAAGAAAGGTGGTTTCTCCCCCTGCTTCTCCCAATTTTAGCAGCCCTAGGAGCGGTCGGAAGTGGATCGGCCGCAATTGCCAAGACTGTAATTGACTCCAAAGCTAACTCGATACAGCTCGAAGAAATAAAACGTCACAACGCTAAGATGGAAGCGCTCGCCGCCGCGTCGAAGATAGGTGCGGGATTGAGAGGGAGAAAAAAAACAGTGTGGACGAGGATTTTACATGAAGCCGGGGTACCTTTGATCAGAGCCTTGATGAACTTGGACCTCGCCAAATATGCTAAGAAGCTAGGAATAAATACGTTTCGAGGAGTCTACAGCAAAGACCTACTGCCTACACGCCCCGAAGCTGTAGAACGGGGAATAATAAATTTGCAGGATTCGGGAGAAGGCGAAACAACGCATTGGACCACTTATTACTTAAAAGGAGATTCGTGCGCCTTGTACTTCGATTCGTTCGGTTTAAAACCGCCTACAGAACTCTACGATTATCTGAAACAAGAAGATCATTTGGAATCCGAAGAGGATACAAGCAGCCAACGAAATTTTATGCGGACAATATTGTTTAGTTGTACTGTATTATTTAACTAAAGGATATACTAATTTGTTCGAAGTTGTAGCCGAAATAAAATAATTGAATAAAATGAACTTGGTGGCAGCCATTTGATAGATCGAGTAACGAGTAGGACTAATTAAAGGGAACCCATATTCCGAACCGTTTCGCTGTAGGATCAATGGTACTCGAGTTACGGCCATTTAATCGGAAAATGAACTTGGCGGCAGCCACAAGATAAATACGCTATGCAATGTGCGGGGGGGGGGGG
>JAHWFP010026587.1:0-15529 GCA_023313725.1 Lithobius niger
ATATTTACAGAATTATGAGGTCCATATGTTGTGGGGGAGGGGGGGGGTGACGGAAAGGATATGGTTAATCCTTCCTCTTTTCCTAGTACATAGAAAGCGTCAGAACTGCATTCCACCAAACGAGATTACTCATTTATCCGTCTTTTCCTACTTTCCACCACCACCTGACCTCCATTCAACATTTAGTCATTCTGCTAAAATATTCATTGACGCAACTTAACTTCATTCATTGAGTCCCTTTGCGTTAGGATCAATGATTCAACATGTGACATGTGTTCGACGTTCACATACTGACTCAGAGCAGCACAGCAGCAGCGACGGAGGTACGTTCGTTCAATCAGCATTGTCTCTTGTGCTCCTTATAAATCTTTGATTGCATAGGGGAGAGATTGAGGCCTAATGGCATGTTGCCAGCAAGGTCATTATTGCCAACCTCAGTTACAGTGCAGTGGTCCGTATTACCACTGCGCCACACATTAGAGGTGTCAAACAAACGCCAAAGCTGGAACTTACCATAGATCTGTACCTCCGGCAATAATTTAAAATCCCCGGAAACCAGTACAGATATATCGCCCAATTGGTACGCTAAGACTCGCGGAAGAGGGAAAGGTGACGAATGCCTATGACATTCGGGAGGGATAACACCCCTCAAAAGGAAGCAATTAGTAAGTTTAGTGTGACCAATTCGTAAACGGGCCAACACCACCTCTTCTCGGTGACTGCCGCGACAGGCCGATCGCATAGTACTGACTGACAGTGACTACTAGTGAATAGTGGATTGGTGAAACTGAACTAACAGTTAATTTTAACTGATTGTTTCATTCAGCTTGTTGCTTGTGACACTCGGATATGGAAGCCCTACAAAAACATATTACTAGGAAAACATTTACCTGCCCATTGTTTGGCCGTCGAAAGGATTTGCCGACTTACGAGTTTCCTACATACTAGGATGTTTTGAGATGTTGTTTTGAAGAGAGATTTAAGCAGCTTCAACGGTTAGATACACCACAGTACAGAAAATCAACTTGGTATGTCAAAGTATCACGAATTAGAAAACATAAACGAGCTCGTTTGTTTTTTAAGGCAAGGTTTAACTGATCCGAAGTCAAAACAGCAAAGTAACACAAATAAACTTTCCCGTAAGGTTTCACATACCGCAGTGTTCCTGTGCTGTTTAGTCCACGTGAAACCTTACTGCTGTATGCAACCATTAGACACGTAAATAAAATTGAAACCATATCCCAACTTTCGAAATTATTGTAAGAATAATGTATTGTATAATATAGGCTACACACTCGCCTACTTTCGGGGCTAAATTTTCAGCATTATTCTAGTCAAGTCGTCTCCTTTCCGTTCATCCTATTGGTTCATAGACCACTTTTCAAGACTTCATATTCAAGACTTGAAGATCGGTAGTTTATTTTTATTATTAACGATATTTTCAGGTTTTCAAGAAGTCGCACGAACCCTGAATTACTTAATCTGTAGGTCTGTACTAAGCACACTAAAACTATGGTTTCTACGATTTTTCAGCGATGTCGTTAAGGCAAGTAGAATAAACCAATCAGACCTGTCGTGTTTTAAAGTAAAAACATGTGAAAACAGCAGTAAGGTTTCATGTGGACTAAACAGTACAGGAACACTGCGGTATGTGACAGGAAAGTTTATTTGTGTTACTTTGCTGTTTTGACTTGGGATCAGTTAAACCTTACCTTAAACATCAAACGAGGTCGTTTTTATTTTCTAATTTATTACTACGCCAACAATCTCCCTAGCCAATGACGAACGGCCCTTTTCCGGACTAAGACTTTCCCGATGGTTCAACTTCTTAGGAAACTAAATCTTGTTTGCGTTATTTAATTGTTTTTGAATAATCCTTTAATTTCACTCTCTGTAACGAAAGCACCTTTAACCAGTGGGCATTGCCGTAATGAATGCAACCCGGGACAACTTGGCATGAAGGGGCACGATCCTGATCCTAATCCACATTCCCGTCCTCCCAAACTGAATAAAATATTAAAATTTTTATGAGGGTGGATTTAGTTGTAATTTTCTTAAACACCTGTAATTTTATCACAGTGATTTTTGCCGCAACTTTGTAACAGTTTACCTCGGCACTTGTGAGTATAACGGAACCACAGTCAGTATATGTTTGACCTAGGTTGCAAGGAAGATGAAATAAACTCTAAGATTAGTACCCTTTATCACTCGTGCCAAGGCTACCTACACGTAAAGGCTTAACGTTAGAAATTCGACGCGTCGTCCAGTTAGCCACCGATTCTGCCACCAGTCGCGCTACTTACGCCCCAAAAATGAACTGCTCTAACATGCGGACTCGACTGTGAAAGGTACGTGTGACACGCCACAGTCAGTGTTAAGTTGCTGAAGTTTTTGCTAGTGAAATATGTTTAACCTAGGTTGCAAGGAAGATGAAATAAACTCTAAGATTAGTACCCTTTTTCACTAGTGCCAAGGCTACCTATACGTGAAGGCTTAACGTTAGAAATTCGACGCATCGTCCAGTTAGCCACCGATTGTGCCACCAGTCGCGCTATTTACACCCCAAAAATGAACTGCTCTAACATGCGGACTGAACTGTGAAAGGTACGTGTGATCCGTGATACGCGGATTTTAAATTTAAAACACTGCATTGACACCAAATAATTAAACTTTAACAACAATGGCTTCACGCTACGTACCTCTCTGTTCACTCGACGACAAAACAAAGCCTCCGGAGGTTTAATTTCGTGAATTTCAAGCAGAAGAACAACCAAGGTACGTGTGTATTGTACTGTATAATACGTTACGGCGTTTTCAATTCTCATTAAAAATGTGTTAACCGATCCATCGATGAAGCAGTAAATCGTCCGAAGACTTCAAGAATAGTCACCATTACCGTAAAATAATGTTCGTTTAGCGCTGCAACACCGGTAAATCCAATAATGAGAAGATATCTCGTTTTTGTGCATCCCGCTAACACTAATCAATGCTACGATTGGAGTTTTTCGTTCTTCGTGCTTTTAGTTCCGCGCAACACTTGGACGAAACGTCTAGCATGCTACGTGAAACCGAGCGTTAAGCCTTTACGTATAGGGAGCCTTCCTCTTGCATTACTGTACATTTTTAATTAATGTTTTTAATCAATTGTGCCATTACGATTGCCATGGGTTCTCTTCTTTTCAGGAGTGGTTTTATATGGCAGCCATATATGTAAATATTTCCAAAAAATAATCGTAAAGTATATATATTTTTTTTATTCTGACAGAAACTGAAGATGAAGATACTGAAGATCAACAGGTCAGTTATCGACCTTGGCCAGACCCAAATACAGCAGATTTTGACGGCGATGGTAGGCCAGGAAAGCGTTCAACACGAAAACAAAGAGCAAAAATCCAATTGCTAAGAAGCAAGATCTCTAAAAGAGGATAAATCAATACAACTAGACGGCATAGCTGTGGAAAATCACACTTTTTTTGTTTGTTAAAGAACATGATCCACAATAAAGCCTATCCATTCTCAAGGCTTGTTTTGTTTTCTCTTATTCTATAGGGCAGTGACACAACGTAGTATTATTGTGTATAACTCTGTGGTGGAGTCAGTAACTGGGTTAGCTGCAAGGAGCACTGGAGGGCGAAAAGAAGGTCGTCTTACTGAAGGCAATGTTATTAGACTGGATTTCTTAAGGCTATAACGCGTGATTTTTGTTGTTGGAGAAAACAACGTTCTTTTAAGCCTAAGAAATCCGCTCTCAAAGCATTGTCTTGACTAGAAGACAATTGTTGTTTTCCGTTGTTGTTTTCCGTTACATTTTAATCTAGTGCACCTTGTAGCTATTACCTCCAAATGGTGTCTCGTAGCCAATATGACGTAACTTGACGCTGCTTTATTAGGAGTTGTAGTCGAAAGAGCACCAGTCGTGGTATTAGACAAGTCAAATTGCACATGTGTTCCACGATTACACGCTTTAAATCGTGGCTGAGTGGTGAGAGAGCTCAGCCTGGTTGCTGGAGGTTTGCCGATCTGGTCGAACCTTTGGAAAGGGGACCTTGGCAAAAGTCCCCACCAGGACTGCCCGCCGGGGTAGGGTGAGAGGCTACCATGCTCCTTCAGCGGCTATGGGATGTATTGTGGCTAATTCTGGACAATCTTTCAGTCCCGACGATGATCGGAGGTTTCCCGGCTCAAATCCCCGGACTGGCACCTCTCTTTACTAGATATTTCTTCTCTAAAATATCTGGTAATGTTCAAAATTGAGCCTGTTCAGCCATACAAGCATTAATTGCTTCGACTGACTTAAGGCTCGTCAAAATTTCAAAAAAAAAAAAAAATAATAATATTTGGGTTAAAAGTAACCAAGTCGAGTACTTCACCGATTACAAACACATTCATTTAAATGAAGACAGTGACGTTTTAAAAAACTCAATGAACTCATCCCACCACGCTTACTACGGAAATAGAATTTTTTTTAAGAGGTTGCTACCAGACTGGCAAAAATCCACAAGTAGACCTACAAACACAGTATTTTAATTTTCGACCCACAAAACCTTTGGTTCTTGGTCACAAGCCTAAAATCTTCAATTGACAAAATGAGCAGCTAACTATAGTAGCGCATTCAATGTATGGATGCTCCTCTTATTAACAATTTAAAATTTTAAGCTTGTGACCAAAACTAAATGTTTGACGGGTCGAAAATTAAAATACTGTGTTTTGTTTTCCGCTTGTATGTTTTCCCAGTCATGTAGCAACAGCTTATAAAAATGCGGATTGACCTCCAAAATAATTTTTCTGCCTTTATTCAATTTACTAGAGGAAGCCCATGCTATGCACGGGGCCGGTCACATTTCCCGGGACATTTTCCCGACGACTTGTCAGATTGATCGACCACTCATGCCTGGCTCCTTTTTGGCTGCAGGTAGAGTGGGAGAGTGCATTTTCAAATCGGGCGCGAGGAGGGGAGAAGTGGCTTTCCTTTAGGCTTTCCTTTTAGCCTGCCTCCGATATTATAATAAAGATGTAACCTCTCATTCATATTTGGAACCAACTAAGAGGCACGGTTTTGGTAACAACTAATTCCATGTTATTTTTATAAAATAAAGGCTCGGCAAAAATATATTTGTTATGTTAATGTAAGCTTAGGCCGCTGAAAGTTAATTAGATAGTTCACGGGAGATTGCCCGTACATTTTTTTCTTAGCGTGTGGTGCATTTTTTAAACCCTGGGTCCAAAAAAAAATATTCTAGCAAATCTACATTTTAAACAAACTCTTTCCGAAGCCGCTGAAGCAGACGAATCCGTTCTGATCTGGGAGGTTTTTCAGGAAATCATCTCGACATAACTCGACATAACGATTGTGGTGTGGTGATTGTGGTGTGGTGATTGTGTGCACGATACGTTATTGTTACATTCAGTAAGTTGCAAAGATCGAGTGAGAGTCACGAATGCTTGTCATTGCCCTTAAAGGGACATCCGGCCTGCCTTATAACAATCCGCGTGCCAAATTACAGCTACGCGCAGATCGTCATCCGAGCAATTACAGTGTCAAGGTCGGCTGGGGTGGTAGCTGCGTTCCTCGCATAGCTGCTGTTTCGGTGGGCTTTGTGAATAGTACACGAGACAGAATCAAGTCAACGACTGTGTCGTCACAAACCGAAATGATTGTCGTATTTTAAAATCACAATTTATAATTTTCTAGGCTAGTGTCTTATAATTTTGCTTCGGCGATCTATTGGAATAATTAATTTTAATTTTTATCGCATTAGTCTATTAGATTTTAGATCTCACGGTAATTATTAGAAAATTAGTAGATGTACACACAGAGATGAAACGTGATGATTATTGTACGCGCGCAATGCATCATTTAGTGACGGGTAGTTCTTAAATATAGTTAACAATATTCAACAGAAAATATCCTAGACGCCACATTTTAAAACGGTTTTTTAGCAAGGGAAACACTAACGGTAAGTAAATAGACCTTTGGGGCCGTACTTGATGTGGAGGATCGAGAAAAATGGCGCTGGGAGGTATATCCCTTTAAAGTTAAACCAACACGACGGACGGTTAGGCTGCTACAGAACGAGAAAAGTGGTTTTGTTTTAGAATACCTTCTACTTGTACACAGTGAACAGAAACCATTGGAATATGATGAGTGTGGAAAAGCATTTACACACAAGTGTTAATTTTATGAAGCACGCCCTTGCATGTGTTAAGAAAGAAAGTGGTTGAAAGAAGAGAGTGTGGAAAGGCTTTTGTGAACAAGCTTATTTAATATGCTGAACATGCTGTTATATGCCGCGGAAAGAAATCGTTTAAATGCGTTAAATGTGGAAACTCATTCGACTAGAAAAGTTGTTTATCGCTGCTTGCAGTAATACACAGTGGTTATACTTTGTTCCACATTATGCTTTCAGAAAACTGACTGTATGACGCAACGTTTACTTCCACTACGAGTGCAAAAAATCCGTAAACACCTCATTCGTAAACTCTTAACAGTAACTGTGTAGAGACTACAAGTGTGATTTTCACATGTTTTTGCACTCTTTAGTGCAAGGAAACGAGTCGTCATCCAGTCAGTTTTCTGAAAACATAATGTGGAACAAAGTATAGAAACCATTTAAATGTGTCGAGTGTGAACTGGCTTTGCTGACAAGTCTTATGTAAGGGCGCGTGCACATGTACACGGCTGGAAGAAACTGTTTGAATGTATTGAGTACAGAAAGGCTTTGGCGGCATTATACTGTAACAGCTTGTGCACTAAGTCTTGCACACAGTGGAAAGAAACCGTTTGAATGTGGCAAGTGTGAAAAAGCTTTTTTGAAAATGTTTTTTTTTCACAATGTGGTTCCATTTTAACGAATCGTGAAGTACTGCATTTTCTGAAGTGGCCCGTTTTGAGACACTGTCGAATTCATTCCACAGAGATAACGTTTTAAACAACACAGCCAAATTCATACGGGAGAGAAGCCAATTTTTAATGCAAATTGTGTTGTGATTGTAATTGAATAGTCTTGAATTCATCCTGGAGTAAAGATGCTCATTTGAATTCCGTGTGTTGCGAAGCCCTTATAATGCGACTTCTGTTTCACTTCTTTTTGCAGGGAAAACTTTTGCCTAATGCTGCACAATGGTTTTCTTTTTGGTGAAAAGCTGTTTCACTGTAAGGCTGCTTTTATACGGAGCTGACAGCTAGAGCTAAATAATCCAATTCATTCTGGAGAGAAGCCGCTATAAGGCGATTTGTGTAGTGCCGCATTTTCACATTGTGGAATTTATTTTTGCCATGTTTTTTGATGTATTTTTAAAATTGTGTTAAGATTTGTTTTAGGCCCCCACACTGCATAATGCAGTGTTTTTGTACCTCGTTGTACGTATAATAAATTACTTTACTTTACTTTAATGAAACTTGAAAGTGCAATTAATACCAACATTTTAATTGCAACATTTTAAGGTTAATTTAGACTTATGATTGCTGTCTGCACCACTCTGGGAACACACGAGTGTTTGGAAAAATCTTACTATTGTAGCCAATACTCGTACAACAAAAGTGATGGGGCCTACTACTTTTTAGTTGGGTAAAAAAAAGGCCATCGCTCGTATCTGAAAAATTGCAAATAAAATATAAAAATAAAATGTCACTCGCAACAATATTCTTTATACTACTACCTAGAACCCCGTAATTAATTTTTAGCGGCCTTATATGCGAAATAAAAAAAAAAATTAGCTACGATACGAAAAAAATTCCGTGGTGTAAAAGCTGCTGAGGTATAAACTATTTCAGTCATTTTAAATTTAATTTCTATGGTTACCAATGGATTGTATCAGGAGGAAATGAAAGCAGCTACAATTACCATTACAATTACAATTTTTATAATCGTTACATTAACGCTATGGAGAAGATGGAGTGAGCTTCTCAATCACAAGAGAAAATTAGAGCTAATGAGCAAGTTAGAAAAAGCTGATACATTACAATTTTTATAACCATTACAGTAACACGATGAAGAATATGGGGTGAGCTTCTCCTTCATGAGAAAAAATTACAGTTGATGAACAAGCACAAAAAACATTACAATTTTTATATCTGTTGCATTAACGCAATGAAGAATATAAAGTGAGCTTCTCATTCGTACGAGAAAATTACAGTTAACGGGCAAGTGTACCTGATATATCCTTGGTCGGACAAAGGTGGATTCTTCCCCAGCAAAGTAACGACACTATAAATGGCTTAGGCAAGCAAATGTGTGGACATGTTTAATTATGTGCCAGTGTTTAAATAATAGTAACATGTCATGTGACTTGTCAGTGTCATATGTCTATGGTAATCAAAACAGATCAATATAGTAGTATGGCACTCCTAAGGTTAGAGATTAGAGTGTTAGGCTATGGGAAGTTAACATGGTTAGGATCTAGGTTGAGCTAACGTGTGGTGCCACACTTAATGACACCACACTACATCCGGCGAAATAGAAAACAAAACAAAAATCTAAGCCCAGCTGTAACAAAAGAATAGATTAATGTTTTTCCCTATGCATTCATTTCTGATGTAAGTACACCCTGGCTTTAAGCAGATTTTTTTTAATTTAAGAGAGCAAGAGAGATGTCAAAGCTCTTTCAAAGGAAAGAATCTGTATTTTCGAAAGCTGATAAAATATAATTTAACATGTGCAATTGAAAATAAACATGAAAAAATGGTATAAGTAAGCTTGTAAAATGAGTAGCTCTTTGAGTAAGAGCTACTGACAAACACATTTTTGTCGCCTCGACATAATTTTAAAATCGACCAGGTCTATTCCCAGCAAGCATAACGATTGACGGACTTTTTGCCATTCATGGCACTATTAAAAGAAAACCCTCAGTTGGGTTACAAGTTACGATGAGAAATACGACGATTAAGCTTGCCCAAGCTGTAAACCAATTTATTAGGATATTAGAAATTCAGTTTGTATTGTGCCTTTTGGTTTCACTTTGGGCGACCCGAAACCGCATTTGGTTTTTCAGTTTCAGTTATGGTCTCCAGCAACGGTGATGCTGTGGCTTTACAATTTCCCCTACGTTTCTCAGCAGGCTTTGGTGTTTGTTGTGTTGCCAAGGGCATTTCTGCATTCACTGCCTCTCCAATTTTCTCACAAGAGGCGCTGTTGTTTTGAGACAATATGCAGGGAACGGAATCGGAAATTGCACTCGATTAAACCACTGGGACAGACTTAGGGGAAAATTGATGCTGCACGTGAGAACCGGGCTTCGGTGATTGGTTGACCGCAACATCACCCATTTGCTCCTTAATTGGTGATGTTTTGGGACTAACCTGGGGCGTCAACAAAGCAGGATGACGTGAACCAGTAGATTTTCTGCTTCTATTAGTTTTAGGCGCAGCAACCTCGTGACTGGCGTTTCCGTTAACACTACCGGCCAAAGAATGCCTATTTTTCGGTTTGCCAGGTTCTGAGTGATTAGCGGGATAATTATTCATCGCTAAATTCGACGGATTTTTTGATAGAATCTGCGCTTGCTCTGACATCTGCGGGCTTGGACTTACAGTGTCCTGAATTGAGCGAACACGCAGGTGAGAGCGATGCTTACAAATAATAACGTTATCCTCCGCTAAGACATTGTAAATTTCGTGAGACAATATTTTGTTTATCGTCCCAGGTGACCTTAATTTATCTGAAGTGCGGCTAAAATTACGATACCGAACTGGGGTGTTTATTTGGTATTTATGCAACTTTTGGTGATGAGTGGAGTGAATTTGCTTTTGCTAATGTGCTTATACGTTTGAAATGGGGTCAGGAAGTAGCAAATCTAAACATGATATAAATTCACGATTGAAGTAAAGTTTAGCTGAAGTACATTGAGTGTTAGCACTGAGCGTGATTCGTGAAGACTCAATATTTTAATTTACACTGTCTTGAATACCGTAATCATCGTGCCATGCAGCGTTGTAAATTTTCTTTAAATTCTTAACCTACACCAAGGTGAAAAAGCAGGACCAGTTAGGTGTCGGATACCTTTAGTTTTTAACCATCTTGGAATTGGCTTGACATCCAATGCGATTCATTATCTGTTACAAGATAATCTATTTAACCAATATTCTGCAATGTGGGTATTCATGATCTCTATAACTTTCTTGGAAGTAGTTGTTTTCATTTTATGGACATGTGGTATTTTACTAATGCGTCAACCATGATTAAAAACATGAAGTTGTCCACGGGACCGCAAAAATCTGCGTGAAATCTGGAGTTCGCCTTGAGAGGGTATTCCCAAGTGTACTTTGGTTCGGAATTTTGATTTTCCTTAAATTCTTGGCAATTTGCGCAAGACTTGACTTTTTCTCAATAGCTGCGTCCATTGGCGGCCACCAGATTTTTCACGAGGGGACCTTTTAACTTAACAGTTCCCAGGTGAGAACTGTGCAGATCTCTCAACGTCTGATGCTGCAAAGCTGCAGAGACTATAACATGGAACCCCCAAAACAGTGTTTTACCTTCAAGAAAAATTTCTGAGCATCTAATAAAGTACGGAAGTAACTCTGGATTACCACAGTAACTGGGCCAGCCATGATGAACGTATCTGTAGACTTTACACAGAATTGGATCCTTATGACTTTTTGACACCATGGTTTCATTTAAAACTTGAAGGTTTGAAATGGTTTCTAATGCTAAGATGTTATATTGCTCCTCCACGTCCTCAAACTCTTCGTCATTGGGGAGGGGGAGTCGTGACTACGCATCTGCTCTTACATTTCCTTTCTTGGTATGTGTTAAAAATCATCAGTATACCCGTTCAAAATGACTGCCCAACGCTGAACCCTTGCTGCTATCATTTGGGGTACCTTTCTTAGATCCATAAATCCACTAAAGTGCTTTCTGGTCAGATTGTAAGGTGAATTTCTGGCCATAAACATACTCATGGAAGCGTCTAACTCCCCTGGCCACACTTAGGCCCTCACGATCAAAATGGCTATACACTTGCTCCACACTTAGTGAGCTTACACGAAGCAAAAGCGATAGGTCGCGATTCACCATTTGGCATTATATTCATCAGGCTACAGCCTACCCCATAGGGACTCGCATCACAGACAAACTTTAGTTTCTTTTTGGGGTCGTAATGAACCAATACTTTAGAGTTAATAAAAGTTCTTTGACTTTCTCCACAGCTTGGTTGCATTCCTTCCCCCACACCCATTTAACTTTAGGGCTTAACAGCCAGGTGACCGGGGACAGAATGTGTGCCAAGTTGGAGAAATATTTGGAATAATGGTTCACAAATCCTTGGAAGCTTTGTAACTCCTGAATATTAGTTGGGTTCGGAGCTTTAGTGATAGCTTTGATTACCTTAGGCAGCGTATGCAAACCTTCAGCGTTAATCATGTGTCAAGGCATTTTAACTCAGAGCATGACAGCTTACATTTGTCCATTCCAAGTTTAGAACTGAATCCTGAAGCGCAGTCAAAAGCTGGCTTAACGATTCGTCATGATTTTGACTTTTGCCGCTTACTAAAGTGTCGTCATAAAATGGCAGACATTTGGGGATTTTTGCTTGTAATTTGTGTCATTACACGCTGAAAAATCCCTGGACTTGAGGTTAAGCTTAAGGGCTCACGCAGCCATCTAAAAAGTCCAAGTGAAGTTTTAATCGTTAAAGTGGCTTGCGACTCCTTATCAAATTCAATCTGCAGAAATGCATCCTTGAGATCACCCCCTCGTCACTCCCTGTAAGGTGTCACTAATTGCTAATTCACTAAATAACTCTGCGACTGTTGGGACAGGATAATGGTCGACTTCACGTTGTGGGTTCACAGTGGTTTTATAATCACCTATTACTCGAATTTCTCCATTCGATTTATGAACGATCATGATCGGAGTCGCCCATTCTAATGTTTCCACAGCCTCCAGGATACCAAGGCTCACCACGCACCTGATCTACTGGTTCACTCGATGTTTTAAGGTGAAGGGTATGGGACGCACACGTCGGTAAACTGGTTCATCCTCTGTTTTAAGTTGAATTTTTGCCTCATAGTTTTTGAATTTTCCAAAACCAGGGTCAAAAAGTTCTGAAAAGCCTTCTTCAATCTCTTTGGTGCAGGGTGGTTAACTTTACCCTTTTTAATAGTTTTAACTTTAGAGGTCATACTAGAGGTCTATTACTCCTAAAAACCGATAACCACTCCTTACCAAACAAGGCTAATTTATAGTGCCTTGACACCGTAGTATCAAGATACTCGGTTTGACCATTAACTGTAACTTTAAGGTTGACCGTATACATGGCTGCCTCCTCACCCTCGGTGAACGAGTGTATAGAGTATAGGCTAAGCTGTAAGGGTACATTAGAAAAGTATTTATTATACAAGTCCATGGAGATGACTGTTCCATCTGCTCCGGAATCGAGTTCCATAGTTAACTCGACGCCGTTCAGAATGACTGGAATGGGCCATTTACAAATTTATATTTCATTAACGATAAGTCTATTTGCCGCTAGAGGAATTGAAACCTTGGCTATCAACGTCCCTTACTCCTACAATGTTGTTGTGTAAGATATAATCATCACCAGATTCTGAATCACATTCAGAACTACTTTCGGATTTGTTTAACCCTTGGTTATCATCCGATTCAGTTTCGCTGTCCGCGTTTTTCACTAAGAGGTTCACCTTTTTTTTTATAGCTGTACAGTAAAAACTCGATTATCCGAACTAATTGGGACCAAGGGTAGTTCGGATAATCGAAAATTCGGATAATCCGATTAATGTTAATAAACCAGCCGTACTGCACGCAAGGGGAAAATTACGGGCAAAACCGGTATTATTTACCTATAAACAACCTTCATTCATATTTTCAAGATTGCCATTCAGTTAAGTAATTGATTGCAATTGAACTATTTTGCTAATAAATAGTTTAATCGATTAAACTAAAATGGTACTGTACCGTAAATAATAAAATAAAAAATAAAAATAAAATCCCTATGAACGATCAACATTGATTTGGTACTATAAATGATTCTATGCAGGCAGTATTTCTTGTGGTAGGCCTAATCATAATATATATTTATACCTGAATTAGTATTTTTACGTCGTCAAAACTAACGTAAAATTGCTTCTGTGTGATGAAAGTAGTGCTTGGTTCACGCGAACGGAGGCCAATTCATTAAACAAGCATCGTTCGGCCGCCATCTTATCACGTTTGAAATCTGGGAATCCCGGGGAAATCCCCTTTCCCGCTGCCACCAACGTCACTGCCTTTTCCTCCAATAAATTGCTCCGTTTCAAAAACCGTTGGCACGTTCTGTAGTATCGCGACTCGCGAGCTCCGATTGGTTCATTAGTGGCACGTGGCATTGGGGCGATGACGTCATGCGAAGCGAGTCAAGGTCGCCTCGTTGGAACTAGCGTGAGCGCGTTCTTTGTGGATGGTCGGCTAGGAGACTACGATGGCGGATCGCGACAGATTGCGGGAGCGCTATCGACGATCGACAATATTTGAGGCCATGTAACAACTTTACTTGCCCGGTAATAAAAATATTAAAAAAAAGATTTCGGAGTTGGTAAAAAATACTGTGGAAGAACAACCAGTTGCTATTAGCATTCCAAGATTGACTGGGTTCAGCAAGTATTGCTATTTTCTTTAGACCTACTCGGAGCTCGGAGTTTGCCGGTTTTCTTGGCCAAGGGGAGTTCGGATAATCAGGGTGTTTGGATAATCGGGGTTCGGATAACTGAGGTTTTACTGTATTTGTTTTTATTTTCAGGTCTAGTAGTATAACTCTGGCTTGATTTTGAGTTAACTAGGAGATTTAGTGATTCTACTATTCTACTTGCAGACAGCTTTCAGGTGACCTTTAGTGTGACAACAGCCACAGTTATAATCTTTAAATTTGCACCGGGATTTGACATGTCCCGCGCGGCCGCAGCAAAAACAAATAATATCATTAGCTGCTTTAGGTCTATACTTAGTTTAAGTTTTCGGATGACTACATTAACTGATTTAACAGTTGAGTGGATTTCAAGCTGACTCTAATGACAAGGCTAAAGTGACAGCGGCTTTTAAATCAAGAGTATCGTTCAGTAATTCCATTTGAATTCTCTACCTGCGGACTCGCCGACTAGCTTGTCCCTTATCATTTCATTGTTAATCTCTTTTATCTTTTCAAAATCGCAGTGTTTTGTAAGCATTTTTAACGCGGATACATACTCGTTAATTGTTTCATCTGCTTTTTGAGTTTTGCGAAAAAATTTTACTCACTCCGACACCACTGACAGTAGTCGCTCCACGTTGTTAAGAATTGTTTTAGCTAAAACCTCGTATGTTAAATCACTAGGCAGTTTAGGTGCTATTATGCTCAAAATTTTGTCGCACATACTTTTTCCGACTGATGCCATCAGTACATAGATTTTATCGGTGTCGGCCACTTTTTTAGCACGAAAAAAATAGTTTATTCGGTTTGAATACTTGTCCCAAGTATCAGTTTCGGGATCAAACTCCACGTATAGACCAAACGATTTTCCGAACATATCTGAGTCTGTTTCTCTATCGCTTAAATTTAAATTTGTATAAACTACCACTAGCAACAGGAAGAACTAGTTTGCTAAATCAACGTCCACAGGGATGGGCCACTATAGGTGGTACAATACCATCACCCGTAACTGGCATACATATGCTTTCAAAATAATTTAATTATTTAAACTATTTAACAATTCAGAAAAAAATCTGAAGCAACTCGAGACTACAGAAAATTACTTATCTACTAAGCCGAATTTTTACAGTAGTCTACGTACTTCTAAATTAAATTGCCTACCGTAACTTATTTTTTAAACACTGACTAGGCTTTAACACGGTTTTTAAACGCTTCTCAAGCAGAGGAAAAAACAACACTGTAGGCCTAAGCAACATGCTCAACTAACCAAGTTTCAAACTTAAACACATAGGTAAATTGACGTTAACAAGGCCCAATTTAGCTGCGTTTATTCAAGTTTATTCCAATTTATAGTATCGTCGGGAAAAACTGGCCAACGCGTCACATTGGAACACAACCCTCCTTGAGCAAATTAGGCTTTGCTAACGCAATTACCTCCCCAGTTCTAGTATTAGGGTACGAATGTTAACTATATTAATCCATACCACGCACAGCACCACAACTCAATCAATTCAATAAATTCGTAGTTTAAGATTAAATTAAGTCCCATCCGGGCCCTAATTCTATTAGTCAAAATAGAACAAAAGCCTACCGCAAAATTGGATCACTGAAGTTGCGAATGAAGGGATAATTAATTCAAATCTTAAAATCCTTTGCTGGGGTACCAGTTCGTCACCGGTAGATCAGAGTGCTAGGCTATGGGAGGTTAACATGGTTAGGATCTAGGTTGAGCTAATATGTGGTACCACACGTAATGAGACCACAGTACCAAAACGATACACTACAAATTTTACAACCGTTACATTCTCACGATGAAGAATATTGACTGGGCTTCTCATACGTAAGAGAAAATTACAGTTAATGAACAAGTGTACAAAAACGATACATTACAAATTTTACAACCGTTACATTA
>JAHWFP010026640.1:0-12110 GCA_023313725.1 Lithobius niger
CAAAAACTTATAATTTCTGGAGCGTTTCGGCCTAGACTGTCAGCCATTCAGCCTGTCAGCCTGTCAGCAATTATAATAATAATAATAATAATAATAATAATAGATTCAGCCCAAAGGACAAGGAGACAGGCAGGATACAAGATCGCTAACGTCGTTCTCGGTAGGGGTGTGGTTAATAGGTTCGTTTGAGAAATTTGGTAAGGGGTTGGTTGGTGACTAATCGTCGAAAGGCTTAGACAGAGGGGGGGGGGACACCGTCTCCTCACTAAGCGAGTTCCATGGCTCGATCACTCGAAGAGCAAAGAAGTTTTTTTCTGATGTCGGAATGTGGTGTTGCACCAGATAGCTTGAAGGAGTGACCCCTAGTACGAGTTGATGCTATCTTCTTGAACTTCTTCAAGAATTCTCTTGATGAGTCTTGATTGGGTTGTTTGGGACTTTGGTTTGTGTGGATGTCTTTAAAGACACCTTTTCACTTTTTCAACTCCTACAAGCAACACCGTAGAATCTTCCAGCAATATAAAGAAAATAGCGGCAAAGGAAAAACACTATTTGCAGCAGCTCCACGATTTTCATAACTAAAACGATATTGGATGACGAAGAATCTGGAACGTGGATGCTATGTTTAGAATATGGGCAGCGCTATCGAAATGGTGAACAGGAGGCGCCTTTAAGCTCAGCTTGGCGCTGGCACATTTCCTGTGTCTGTTTCTCCTCCACCCACTCTTTGTTCTTAATTTGGTTCGTTGTACCGGAGGTCCTGAGCTTAAACTATTCCCGAAGCGGTTATTGCATAACTGAGCTAAAAATTTCTTTTTCTACAGGACAGGTATACTTTGAGGAAGGACGTATGTTTCTTTTCCATCGAGGAATTTAGCGAAACACGAGTATGGTGTAAAGTCAACGTCAATGTTACGCCTTGCACATTATATCAATCGTGTTACTTGGAAGTATTTTGACTTTAATCTCATGCCTTATGCTTGTTTTGCTAAACTGCTTGCAGGAAAAAAAAGCGCAAGGATTCCTTCATGTAGTTATTAATGCAATCACTATTAAGTCTTTGAATGACAGTCTTGACGCACATATTAGGCGCCATACCGAGTACTTCCTACTGTTTACCGAACGACCACTTTCCTCATTAAATCCTCATTTGTAAATGGCGGCTTTTCCTAATGGTGAACGGCCTCTTTGCGCCATTTACAGCCATTTTTGTAAACGGCGCTTCAGTGCTTTAATTTTTTTTTTTTTATTATTATTATTTTTTTTTGCAGTAGGCTTTTATTTTTATTTTTAGCGTAATGTGCCTGACGTTTCACAGGGCAGACTGGCCTCATGCCAGGCCAGTTAGTGCAGATCAAATATGCAATGTAAGGCCAGTTTTAGTCTTCTGTTATAGTCGAAACGGCTGAGAAGACTATTGCAACGACGCTGTCCGTCTGTTGCCTTTTTAACTTAAGAATGGTACCAGCAGGGTTTGTACACAAGAAACGAAACCAATTTCAAGGTCTTTCTAATGCTTTTCAAGGCCAACTTACAGTCATTTTCAAAGATCATTACACGGTCAATTTATGAAAGTATCTTTTATATTCCAATATTTACACAACTTTTACAGTAGGGAGCTAATCCGTCGTAAACAAATCTTATGAACAATTACTGTAAACGTTGACAGGCTCATGTTTACTATGGTGTTATAAATCCAAAAAGTCCAAGAAACGCATTTTACTAAAATTGTTTAGTTGAGCTTAACATTTTGATAAAAAAAAAGGTTCTTTCGACTTTTTGTGTCCTCTCTTAACAATTACGTCCTCTTTCTCTCACCAATGGACAAAGTGGCAGGAGAAATACAGGGAAATGACATGGAGAAGCACTTCCACAGATGCCCCTTCTAGCACAAATGACCTGCACAACACTGCACCTCTCTCTTTCTGTCTCCAGTCTAATCCAAAGGAGCATTTTCACACAGAAGAAATGCATTCTGCACACGAACTATTTGTATTTATTTATAAATGCTACGCCAAATTGTGCGTTTACGTTAACAAAATTGAAGGCCATTTCACGGCTCCGGCAACAAAAATTGAAATTTTCAAGGTTTTTCAATCCTTGAATTTTCGGTTTATAAATTTAAGGCTTTTCAAGGAATTCAAGGCCGTGTACGAACCCTGTACCAGATAAAGACTGCATGGTTTACACCATTAGATTTAGTGAACAAAAGTTAGTTTAAAAAACAGGGCTAAGTAAAACATCGTTGCTTCCTTATAGCTAACAGGTTTTCTATACGTAACTCAATGAAATAATAAGGTTCGATCGTCGCATTTAATCCCTAAGGGTAACATGCAACCGTAAAAACAAAGGGATTTCGTTAGCAATACACTTCGCTTAATTAAAAATAGTCTAGTCGCCATGTTGCAAGGATGAATAGTCTTAATTTCGAATCAAATTCTCTGTCACGAAATTAAAATGGCAGGTAAAAATAATTAAGACTAGAAGTAGGTTCCCACGACAACGTCAAGTTGCTACGAGGTCTTTAGGGCTTGCTCCCATCACGTTGCTCGCTATACCACTGATCTATTATACACGTGGCGTGTTCGGCAACGCCTTACACTGTAACTGCGTGCCGGGAGACGTACCGTATTGCATAAATGAATATGCATACCGTCCAATCCAATTCTCCGTTAGCTGCTATTTACGAAATTAAAATGGCAGGTAAAAATAATTAAGCCTAGAAGTAGGTTGCCACGTCAACGTCAAGTTGCTACGAGCTCTGTAGGGCTTGCTCGCGTCACGTTGCTCGCTATACCACTGATACCACCGATACACGTGGCGTGTTCGGCAACGCCTTAAGCTGTAACTGTGTGCCGGGAGATGCACCGTATTGCGTAAATGAATATGCATACCGTCCAATCCAATTCTCCGTTAGCTGCTATTTACGAAATTAAACTGGCAGGTAAAAATTAGACCTAAATGCTGAGGATTATGCTCAAATCTAAAATAGGCCTAAATTAGAGCCAGCACATTTTTAAACGGCAATTGTGACGATTACTGATTTTAGAAATCGCTTTTGCGTGATAGAGGTGTGCGCCTCAACATTTTCGAGAGTGGCGGAAGTGTACAGAAGTCTGTTGCGACTAGGTAGTCGCTGCAGCCGTTTGTTTGTTTGTTTAGAAATTTATTTGGCCCTGTGTACCACTGAATGATTTGTACCGTTTCATGAAAACTTTTCATGAGTGCCAAATTGCATGATTTTTTGCCTGTATATTTTTGTAAACCCTTTGAATATACACTACTCTGACTTGCACTATTGGCACTATGACATGAACTATGCACATAAATAGTTTTATTTAATTGCCCTTGTTACACAATAATAGTAATAACAGGTAATGCTTAGGACCATCTTCGTATAAAATCTAATCGTATACTTGTTGCAATACTGACTGTATTATTGTTATTTATGTACTCCATGCTTATAAACCGCTTCATATTTACTATGCTGTCCTGACATTTGTTACCACACTTTATTCAAAATAGAGTAAAGCACGAATCCGTTTGCTCGCAGTTGAGAAACCAAAAACTAACTTGCATTTGAATTGGTGCTCGGAACAGGAACAAGAACTCGATTCGATTCACATTTCTCTCAATACGGAATTCGATTCCGAAAACAAGTGAGAGTTCGAAAAAAGGAACAGTTGGTAAATTGAGGACGAGAAATCAAATAAGTATTGCAAGTCCAGACTTAGTAATGTATACATTTATTTATAAGGGTTGCAAGAACGTGTCTACCCATTCAATATTCCTATATTTTTAGCCTTTTTTTTCCACCTATAAATTCGAGATTTCAATTTACGTGGATTTTAAATTTCTTGATGACATGCATGATGGAAGTTTTCTGCCAGTAAATACCTGTTTAATGGAAAAAAAACCACTCATTTAACATTTTTTTTAATGAAACAAGATGAACTAACGCATCCTTGATTACTAAATCCAGACGTAATATCAGAGGTGGTATAAACGATGGCCCATTGGGCCCATAACCTTGTGTCTATCGAAATAATAACCCCGTGGTTTTGTCATTAAACTTAGCATCGCACCAAGAAAGTTTACATCCGCGGAAACAGAAGTCTTGAATTTGTAGGTTGAAAAACGTCTATCTTAATACTACGCGGTGTTACTTCTTTTGTATAGGTCGCGACACCCTGTGGCCAGTTGTCTTTGGAAGTGGCCGTAGTTTCTTTCATGGAAAACGTACGTTAAAAAGCTACTCTGTATAGAATTTGAGATAATAAATCCGTGTGAAAAATATCATTCAAGGTGTGATTAATTCAAGCAATCTCCTTCTGTCGTGGAGCAGTGCTAAACGACCATGAAGAGAGGGCGATGTCTCACTTCTTCAAGACAGGGCCGACTGACGAAGAAATTGAGTACTTGATCTCATGGTTTCACTCTAATTCTTGCAGTGGTCTGGGACTTGATCCTCTTAGCATCACTTTAATATACTGGCGATATCGAATCAGCTGGCATTAAGCTGTGAAGCGAAAACCACAGCTTCACTCGCAGACGGTTCGTGGTAAGAGATGGAACATGAAGCAAGAGTTGAAACACGTATACTCCATACTACATGCATTTATATACTTCTGCTAATATTAATCGTGTTTAAAACATATTAAAAGTTGGTCTTTCCTTAAACAGAAATGCCGTTTCGTGCTTTGCACTGCTTTCTTGGGAATGCAACTAGTTACTCGGAAAATTTTCTCGATAATCAAGTGGTATACTTGTTGTATGTTTTAGACCTACTAATTCAATCACAAAGTCATCTATTAATTACCTGTTTCGTGATGTTGTCAGCTGCAGAAAATATAGCATATATTCGTGATGTTGCAAGTAGTAAGCAAGGTATTTCTGATACCTTTCGCGAAATGGATAAACTGCCATATTCAGAAAGTGTGAATATGTATCCATAAAAACACAGCGTGAAGGTGTGGGTTGCTACAGTGACAGTTATCAGAAAAGAAAACGTAGTTTGGATAGTTTCGGCCAGTTGGTACAGTTGCCTGCATCGAGATCGAATGATCTTGAGTGGCTGGTTGATCGGAGTTTGCAAATCCCCTAAAACTTCTTCCAGCTGTAGACTTAGAACTGAAAAGAACTGTGCGCACAGCTCAGCAGTTATGTTGAAAAACATGAAACAGAAAAACTCTAACAAATAAGCTACAACCACAGACAATCCGAAAATTGAATGAGCAAAATCAATTTGGTTGTCAAAGTACATATGCACGTAAATCCAAGAAACAACCACTGCTATAGTTAGGAGAAAATGGAACATTTTAAGGAGGAACTTTGTTTTAGAAATTCGATTAGCGAGTAATTCATCAATTTTGCCAAGTAGCGAAAGCATATTCCAAAATCTATTTTCTCCAAAATTACAAAAGATGTAAATTAAAATCGTGTAAACGACCCAAACACTTAAGTTTGCCTTTAATATGTGACGGTCGAAGCTGTTGTATTTCATCTCTAAATCGGTTACTTGTTTTACAGCAGGAACATAACCGGCAATCCCAGCACCTAAACACATCAGTGTAAGCATTTTATAAATTGTACATACAATTCTCGTGCTAAGCTTGCGCTGTTGAGTGGCTACCGTCTTCTTATTCATGTCCCATGATAATAATCCAACTACCTGGCCAAGAACAATGACTGGCCTACACAGATCGAAAGAAGAGAAGCTAGCAGTACTCTCATGTTTTCCATTTTCATAAGATTTTGTGACTTCGTCCACAACAAGTGCTGAACGAAGCATGTTTTCCTGACAGGGACAAGATCGAAATTTGCCCGAGTTACGTGTTAAATCTGCCAGAGGTGAAATTGCTCTTGCACAGAATGATGGTAGATCAACAATGACTTGTATTTATGGATCGCTACTTCGAAGTAGTAATCAATAAACACATTTATCTCATCGACATGACTTAACAAATTCATCTTCATGTACAAACACAAACCCATTAGGAACTGTCTGCTCTCGCGAGTTGATGGTTTATCTGAAGGTGCAATCTCCCTAATAGCTTTTAATCCGCGGTGGTGACGTCACGCTAATACATCCCCATGCTAAACGTGTAGTCGTTATATACGGTTAATGTGAAAACCCACACACGTCACAGTGGGTTAATTTTGATAACCCACACTTTTTTGATAACCCACACTCTTTTGATAATCTAACACTTTTTACGAGGGTCTGCAGAACCCCTGCTCCACCATGTGACATATGACCCGACTTTTTAAATTACCGTACGCAACATAAATGCAACCAGCATAAACAGGCACATTTACGACCTGCGACACATTTCTTCTAGCCTAACACGAAAAAAAAATAACTCGCGTACTATGCTAGACCCCCACCCACGGAAGAATGGCCGAACCCTCTTTTGTTGTGACGGTACGAAAACTAGGCTACTGACACTTTGAAATACACCTAAAAACCTACGAGACTCAAGCGAATAGCGCATTTTATATACTCATCTTATTTAAACTATTAAAGTAGAAAAAAATACAGTTTTACCTTAAACACAAACATCGGTATTACGCAGCGTCTCTCCCCTTCGGTCGGCCTTCATACACAGGAAGCTTCCAACCCCGTTTCTAAACCGGAACTTCCATTCAGGAATTTACATAAGCCGCATGTAAGAAAATCTTAAATTCTTGAAACAAGTCTTTAAAAAACTCTAATAACACGATAAATAAGCTCGACGTCACACCTTAGCATTAAAATACATATCGGTGAGTCCTTGTCGATTTAACGGCTATAATTGCTCTTGACCTTGAAACGGCTAGTCCACTATCTCGGGGTTGAAGGAAAAAACTCGTAGGCTTCGCCCATTCATGTTTCCCTCCACTCCCTCGATATTGGACTAGCTGTTTCTTGCTCGCGAGCAATTATAGCCGGTAAATCGACAAGGACTCACGGATATCTATTACTTAGCTTAACAACGACCCGAAGTGAGTGTCCGTTTTATGAAAATATGTGCTACCGAATAATGTCACATCATCCTATTGCAATACCATATACCACTATTTTGCAAGTTCTCCACGAAAATATAGCAAAAACACGCAAAATAATGAAAATTGTTGTATTCAGGCCAGAAACAATAGTATTTTTTTAAGCTTCTGAAAACTCTGTCCTCAGGCGACATTCCAAATAATGTTTAAAACGAAAGGCCGATGTGATGATTTCCTTCCCACACCCAACAACGCACCCCTAAACAATGAAACAAAATAACTAGGTATACAGCAATGGTGAGCAACTATCATGACGGTTACCCTGGAACCCGAGTGGAGCGAACAAAGCATAAACGAGTTGTTAGAGGCATGGTCTACGAGCCAAGGGAATGCGAGATCGAACCGTGTTACCGACCTATGTGCAAATGGGATTTTAAAAAAAGATGCATCTGGGCATATGTCTGGAGTCGATGGGGTTAAATAACTTCTCACTAAATAGCGAACTTAATTGTACGGTAAAGTGGTACGGGAAATCCAAATTGGTTTTCAAGAGAGGCAAACTCAAGTAACAAGCATAAATTGCAAGTTGGCTCAACCAAAGAACGCACAAGCAACCAATGGGCTAAGTGGACTCAGAACACACCTATGAACATTTCCCAGTTGATGGTCACTCTCTCATGGGTGCGGGACCTGGCGGGGGCACCGAAAGGAAGTCAGCTGTTGGTGGGCTTCCCTGCAAAGCACGAAAATCGCATTTTAGCTTTTACCTTGAAAAAAAAATATCGCTCCGAGACGAAAACGTCATCTGACCTTTTTATACTACTAAACATTTACAGTCATTCATATAAAAACCACATTTTCACCAGAAATGCTGGTTTAAAATATATTTTAATAGTCGGTGAAACACATTTTCACCAACAATTTTAATTATAGCAGGTTTAGAATATATATTTCGCAATATTTATCTGGTCAGACGCGTAATAATCAGTTCTCTTCCTAAATACTACGCTAATCCATGGGATAAACGTAGTCATTACCAGTTGAAAGTCGAGGTAATGCTACTTTTAAAGAGTATAGATTTGATTTTAGCTGTTGGTCACTAAAATCAAGAATTTATAGGTGTTTGTAGACAACGTAGACCACGGAAAGGTAGAAAATTGTATTGCAGTAACATTTATTAATACAAAACCAAAACAACTTGGATCATGTATGAACTTTGTTCATAAAATGATGCATTCCTGAACCAAACTATTTGTCATGGAAAGACGACGAAGATTTAACTGATTTTACAATGTCTCCCAATATGTTTCCAGTGTCTATCAGCAGAAAGAGCACAATAGCATGCTGTATTCTTTTTGATGAAACAGGACGGAAAGCCTCTATAAGAGTTAAATAAACCGATGTCGCGTCAGTATGGCTGAGCGGTAGGACCTCGACTTTTGGGTTCAAAGGGCGTGGGTTCGATTCCCTTCTCAGGCAGTCTGAGATATAAGTCCAAACGGCAACGGAAATAGGTTTTCATCTGTATTTATTTGTATTATTTTTGAAGCAGGAGCAGTAGCAGTTACACCATTGTCGTGTCTTCTTATAGCCACACCAATTAAGTAAAAAGCTGTTTCAGGGTACGGCTTCCAAGTTAGTAAGTCTTAGTTTCATACATCCATTATTGCCATGAGTTCAACACTTTGGAGAACTGAAGGCGGTACTGGTTGAGTACCCATGGACTTTTGACAGATGTGGACCATTAACTGTGAAAACAAGAAATCATATGAAGATCCTTTTTGTTCTCAGGCGTGTCAATAAATGTTTTCCAGTTATGTAGAAGAGAATGATCCGGGCACGATATTCTCGAGTGCTGAATTTGACTGAATTTGGTAAACATTGATCGATAACAACATCCACCCTTGTAGTTACAACATTTCTAAAATGGAACACTGGGCCACAAAAAGGTTGTAGCTACATCTCCAAAGGTTTTAACTCCTCTGAGTTTACCTAAAGCTTGTACCCATTCCTTTCAATCAATGATGCTACATTGCAATATTCCTTAAGATTTTGACACCTCCCTTACGGCAGTTTCACTTTTCAGTGTTTGACCTAATATCCTTCATACATTCGAGGATCTTCGACATCAGCCTCAGCTTAGCGTCTGCAGTGAAGAGAGGGCGTTGGAACGGGTGGCAGTCAACGTTGAGGGTAGTCTCTTTTAGTTTTCTTTGTAGTGGTAGAAACCTTGTACATGGTAGCAAAGATTTTGGACTTGTGGTCTGGGAGCCTGTCCATTAAGGATGCAATTGGCTCTGTTTCCGAACGCTATGTCACAATCCAAGAACGTCCTTTACATGGGGATATGCTATAACAAGTTCTGATCGATGTTATTAGGGACCACATCATTTGTTGACATACAGAGATCCTCACCTTCTATGTCAAACATCTTGAATTTCAGCAGTTGTTCAGTAATCATCACATCACTTTCGTCTGTCTGCGTTTTATGGTAGCCTCTCTCGATGTGAGCACAACAGTTTCTGACTTTCTAAGAAAGAACAGAGGTGAAAATGGATTCAGAAATTGGATTGTTATTGTCCTGTTATTTCCAGTTGCACCACTACGCTCGGATGCTTACTTGAGAAGTTAGTAACGTAATGACCTTGAAAAAGACAATCAGGGTCATTGCATTTATGATCAATATCTTTATTCCTAATGGGTCATTACTAATGTCGATCTGTTTCCTTACGTAGGTCTAACCACGAAAAGGACGAGTTGTGAAGGAACACTGGGCGAAAAACGAAGAAAGAGGCGTGGCTGTTTCCTTGCGTGGGTACTTGCCATGGGAAAAAAAAGAGATGATAGGTGAGGTGCACGTCATTTGCGATGCCGAAGTGGGAAGGTCAGCACATGGTTTGAGTGCTTCGCGTTCGTGCAAGCTTAAATTGTGTTGAAATCGAGAGCAATGCCCCACCTGACAAAAATTAACTCGTGTAGGAATTCCAGCTAAGCTGCTTTCAATGCAAAATCTGACCCTCAATACCGTTGAAAATGTGTTACTAGTTGCTAGCTAGTCCGCTCATCCCAATGTTAAATCCCCATAGGGTGATTATTCATCGATACCGAGATAACGGGAAGGCTTCCAGCTATGAAATTGCATGAATGGGTGCAGTACGATACGAACTGCTTACGTTTTATGGTGTGAAGCCTGGGGGTGTAACGAGGATGGCGTGGGAGGGCGCGTAAGTGAGAAAATATTGTTATAACCATTGTTAGTATTGTCAGCATCGTCTCTTATTTGACGGTCAAAATTCGGACAATAACAACGTGTGTACTGACGTGCGTGCCTAGATACAGACTAGTGTATCACGATAAATCTAAACAACGTTGCAAAGAAATTGTATTCACATCCAATTCACGAAAAATAAATCAACTGTAAAAACAAAGCAAAATAAACAAAGCCAAGATGAGAGTGGCTCGGCAATTCAAAGGAGTAATATCAACACACCAAAACTAAAAAAAAAAAAAAATGACAACAAAATTAAAACCAAACCAAAAACCTATAAAGAGGTGACTAAGTTGAGAATGGTTCAGCCTATAAGCAAAGGGTATTAGCAAAGTGTTGAAAATCAATTTCTTGTTGACGTGGCACTTGATTACAAATCTGCACTGTAGTGGAGTTGAGTTTCATACACAATTAAAAAAAAAGGAGTGATATCGTATCAAAAACCAAAACTCGTAATAGGGGCCTCCAAGTTCCGAATGGTTCGGCCCTTCAAAGGAGTGATATCAACACACCAAAACATTTGCCAACTTAATCGCACCGAATAATACTTTGGACGTTAAATGAAAACTTGAACATTGCTACCGAAAGTAGCAATGTTCTAGTTTTTATTTAACCTTCGAATCATTAAGCGGTGCGATTAACTGGCGAATGTTTTGATGTGTTGATATCACTCCTTTGAAGGGCCGAAACTTGGCAGCCCCTTTTACCAGTTTTGGTTTTTGATATGATACTGACTACTGACTACTTACTACTGACTACTGACTACTGTCTACTAATTCCGCTCATATAAAATAAATTACGCGACAAATACGAATGAAATTTGGTATTCAACACTCTTCTAACTCCAATACGTGCCTTTTAATGTTTGACGTTTGGGGAGGCATTAAATTAAAAGATTGCAATCATTTGTAATGCTATTTTTCCGTTTTGGGAAAACGCCACCGGTGATCAAAATAAGCATTACTCGTCATTGGGTTGTATTTTATTATAGGGGACCTGGTCCGTAGCCACATACCCCACCAAAGTTATTAGGGTTAACGAGTAACAATGCAACGGACTGCTAGAGATAATCGGCAACACAACATTGTTGAATAAATTGCACGCGCTACTTGTTTGTAGTAGGGCGTATGACTTCGGGCCACTATGCTCTTAACAAATTTGCAGTCCGCGCTACTTTATTGTTGATGGATGAATGGAAATAAATCAGCAAACGCTTTAATTTATATGATTGAAGTCCTCGCTCCAGCAAAACTAAAAAAAAAAAAATAATATCTTCGTTCGTATTCAATATTTTTCGACCAAACTTGGCCAGATAATAGATGAATGAGCAGTGGCAAAAATACGACGCCACAATAAAAAAAAAGCTACAAAAGTAGTGATATCTAAAACAAAACCCACAGGGGTGAAAGAACCCGCCAAGTTTCAGCCGATCAAAGTAGTGATATCAGAGCCAAAAAGGCTGCCACCAAGTTACTACATTAGTTGCCAAGCTAATCCCACCGACTATTACCTCACACGTTAAATCAAAAACTTGATCCTTGCTACCGATAGTAGCAATGGTCATGTTTTTGATTTTACCTTTGATAAATGGACAACCTCACTAAGCTCACTTATTCAATAAGAATAACAAGCTCTAATCTAACTGCTGTTTCGTTAACAAACAAATACTGCAGCTTGGTTTTAGGGGTTTATTTTGTTGGTTATAGAGTGAAACGATCTGTGGCACCCCACACTGTACAAGCCGGTATTTGTACATTTAATCACCTCACAAATAGCAGTTCTATCCTGTTGCGTTTAGATACACTAATATTTTTTTTTTCATTTTATACTGACGTAGTTAGGTCCTTCTTCCTTTTTT
>JAHWFP010026642.1:0-17671 GCA_023313725.1 Lithobius niger
TGAAACTTGGTAGCCAGGGGTATTTCGTCCTCCTAAAGCGATCTAGCCTATCCCCAGGGTCGTAGCTCGTTTCCTTCGTCCGCTATTGACGGTCGAAGTATTTAGGCCTATATAGGCCTACACTCAAAGCCGGTTTATTTAATAGCGCTCCTTCTACTAGGGCTGTGGGTCTGAATTTTTTTGGACGTCCTGGGGGTATGGCCAGCTAGGCGCCCACCGAGTTTGAAGGGTTTAGGACGAATGGTTTGCCGATGGCGAACTTGAAGGTCTGTGTAGGTGTTGAAGAAGTTTGCTGCAATAGCCTGCGGGACGTCTTCCCGCAACTTGGGTGCTGGTGTCCCTTGCACCGGGGAAGTGCATGGTTGAAAGCCAGACGGCTAGATTGACGGCCCCAGAAGATGGTGACCCCAGAGGCAACAGCACGCGGGATGACGGACACGTGTTCCCGCAACTTGTCTGCTTGCATCCCATGGCTAAAGACCGGTGTACTTTGCACCAAGGACGTGCGGGGTTGAAGCCAGACGGATATTATTCCAGGACCTTGTGAATATGGCATGCCATCAGATTTTTTATTAAATATTTTTCATTATCGCATTTTAATTTTTATTATCGAACTGAATATCCGTTAACGGAAATACATGGGCGATAATGGAAATTAAATTCAGATAATGAAAAATATTTTCCATTCACGGAAAACATTTTTTATTATCGACAAATAATCGTAATTGCACTTCATGGATATTCATTTGTTGTTAACGGAAATTCCGATAACGTGAAATGAATTTTTGAAACATCATTTCAATGGAAAATTTAAAAAATATTATCTATCACATGAAAATCATTTTCCGTTAACGAAAATTGAATTTCCGTTAACGGAAAATGATTTTCTATTTTCGAAACCTCAATTTTCCTTATCGAAACCAGAATTTTCATTATCGAAACCAGAATTTTCATTATCGAAACCAGACTGTTATTAGCGAAGTAAGAAGACGTTATCTGTATTGGCCTTGGCACATTAGGACTAGCTTCTCAAACTCGCACGCGTCGTCAAAAATGGCGACTTCCACGAGGGCTTGGAGCTGTTATTGTAGAAATGTTGTTGTAGTAATGGTTTTTGAGATATTAATTTTTTTAAATAGTTTGTTTTAAGTGGGACACCCTGTACAAACGTATGCAATGCAGAAGTAGACATGGTTTTGGTCTAGATTTTTGTTTAAAACCTATAAAGTCTTGCTTAAATGCTGCTTAAATACACCACAACATTATCAACATATAGCGCTAGCCAGAACAGAAACTTCCTTTCTCCTCTACGTGTGCCGCCATCCAGCGGCAGCAACAAACCCTAAAGGTAAAAGAATTCGTCTGAGTTATCTGAGTGGTGCGTGCAGCACACCAGCGCCATCTCTGGCCAATCGCCGATTTTTCATTATCGAAACTTCATTTTCCATTATCGAAACTTCATTTTTCGTTAACGAAAAAAGATTTTTCGTTCACGGTAAATCAATTTCCTTTAATTCAGAACACGCGTGTTATTCTTCACATTTCCTTTAATATAGATTTAGTTTTCGTTAAGAAGAATTCAGTTCACTGCCCATACTCCACAGAAATTTTAATTCTTAAAAATTCGGCATCCGATAATTAAAATTAAATCCTGATAATGAAAAATGTTTTCCGTGAACGGAAAATATTTTTCATTATCGAAATTTTTTTTCCATTATCGACCGTGTATTTCCGTTAACAGATATTCAGGTCGATAATGAAAATTAAAATGCGATAATGAAAAATGTTTAATAAAAAATCTGATGGCATGCCATATGTGAAGCACTAAAAAAATAAGCAGCTAAAATAGAAAAAAAACTATTTTAAATTTAATCATAAAGAGTGAAATTGTTCGATATGTCTATTCTATCAAAGCTTATGTGTTCCAAGCCTACGGTATGCTAAAGCTCTACTTAAAAAACAACGACATTATCGTCACATTAAAATCGGGCCACTAAGAGAATGACTTGATGTTATCATCGATTGTTTAAGTCGTGGCCTCGCTCGCCTGTTTAAGGTGCGTGCAAGGTGCGCTCTTGGCCATCCATTACCCGTTACGAAGGCACATTATACTGTATGTATATTTCGTATTGTTTGGCAGTGCTATATTACCATCCGACAATAATGCACAAAAAAGTTTCAGCCTATCTACCAATACATTTGGATTGGTGTAATTTACTTCATCCCACCGTAATGCTACCGACCCTGATTCATCCAATTTGATTCGTCTGGGCCCAATTCGTTGTTATCTTCTTGTTCTTCAGACTCTGGTTCATCGGCTACATTTGGTTCTCCATGATATACAAACCAATTTTCTCATACTTTATGTCCTGCCAATAGCCTTGATAACGTGCATGTACTTGCAACCATGGTTTGATTTTGGCTTTCGAGAAGTGGGATCATTGCTGCGTTATATGGCATTACTGTCTTCCAGAATCGAGGCGTATGAAACCAAGACATCAGGCTTGTACATTTCTTACTGCAAACCCTTTTTGGCTAGCAAGCACCACAGCTGATTCCGTCCTCGGTACTGCTTTCTTCCCAAAACTACATCATTCTTGAATATTTTCACGGTTTTATTCCCAGTCATGAGATCTTGTGAGTCCATGTTGTACCACACAACATCATTCTCTTTTGACATTTCGACAAATTTGTGCATTAATAATACTTTGGCATCCCGCCCCTCAAAAATAGTCTCCAAAGACCAAAGCGAAAGTTAAAGAGAAGTTGAAACTCTCCTCATAGTTGCTCAAGGTGGTCCTGCCGATGGAGACGTATAGGTTATTACTGGCTTTCCGTCAGATTTTATTACAGGCCTTGGCCCACGGCCTCACGCCTTCCTAACCTAAAAACACCGATTACTGAGATTAACAATGTCGAGGCCCGGCAGGGGCCGAGCCATTGTTGAGCATTGTTATTGCAGCACCGTCTTTGTTAGCTGAATGGGAAAATCGGCATTAGGATTCGATTTTTTGTGCAAACATTGTTGCACGCACAGTCGCATTGTCAAGCTTTCTGAGCAAAAGAACGTCAGCACGATTCCTTCTTTGTTGTGTGCGTGCTGTCCTTTTGTCGATCTCAGTACTCTAGACCTGGGATGTAAATCTCAGTCCTCCAGGCCTGGGATATAAATCTCAGTCCTCCAGGCCTGGGATGAAGGTGTTAAACTTGTTGCATTGTTACAAGCATTGTTGTATAGTACTGAGATAGTCTAAACTGGGTGATAAGGTTCTGAGCTGTGAGCTTGAATTGTGACGGAAAGATAAATGTTGGAAGAAATTATTATCAGAGCAGCACTGTCGAGATTACACCTAACGCATCGACATTCTGGTCAAGCTCGTCATTCGTATTATCATCACTCTACTCCTCCTATTTCCATTTTTGGTCACGGTTACTCATTATCTCCATCTTCTTATTATTCTCGATGGATCGAGGGATACTTTTTAATGGATCAACGATCGGTTTAAACAATTCTTGAAGATATTCTCCTACGGATTAATTATCTTTTTTCGTCACTGTAAACTTTTTTTTATTTGTTTCTTTCGAAGATCAACACGTGTACATTATATTAATGACCAAGATTCCCATTTGTTTCATACATTGAAGGGGATGGGACTCGTTAAAGGCAGTTAAAGGCAGTTTTAACTCTGTCATCTTCCACAAAACCCAAAAAAATACGAACATTCGTTTTAGCGATGTATTAATGTACCCATCACGATGCATTTTGTTAGTGTTTGTTTCACGTCATCGTACAAGAAGGTGCTGTAAACATTCAAATGTGAATGATGAATGCATGAGAACGTTTAAACATAAACGTGGTATGTATGTAAATTTTTTTTTAAATTGACGTTTTTAGGTTTCCATAAAGATTTATTGTTCATTTATTGCGCATTTTACGACATTTCCGGTAACGGGAGGTGGGGGTAATGATGGGACGTGGGGAGGAAAATACGTTGAACTTACGTAGAATTTGGTAGCAACTCACGTAGAATTCATAGCAATTGGTAGAATCTCGACTGAGAAGGATATGACTTCTATTGCTCCACTTCAGAACATGGGGGGAGGGGGGGACGTGTGGGAGGAAATCCGACATTTTTTATTAAAAATCCTTCTCATCTTATAAAATTACATAGCATTGGATAGAATTTGCGCCCCGGCACCTGGAACATTACCAAATCATCTATTTTACACCAAAATCCTTTTAAATTATGGTAGAAATTTGGTACAAAATTGGTAAATTCTTATTAAACAAACGACTGTGTATTTTCTACCCAAAATCCATGTGTTTTCTACTTTGAAATTTAGTAGAGTTTACGACCCGACCTTGTCCTAGTCTGGCAGCTAGCATATTGACAAATAATGCATGTTCTATCGAACAACTATCCTTGTATTTTCTACTAAAATCGATGTCAATTTTAAACACACAACCAAGTTTTTTCAACCATAATCCAAGTTTTTTCTACCTCGAAAAGGGTCGAGTTATTAAGCGAAAATTGAGGAGAGTGCCATGTGGGGGATCAGGAAGAACTTCCGGGAGGTTTTGGGGGTTTCGGGGGTTTCAGGTAAATCTTTCGGGAGGTTCAGGAAGATGTCATTGGGGGAGGGGCCGAGGGGTAGGGACAAAACCATTTTCTCCTAAAATCCACGGTTTAGGAGACGTAACAGTCGAAGTGTTCTACGGTCCATCTCCATCTGGTTAAATGTAGTCTTTTCCCTGTAGGGTCTCGTGACGGGAAGTGACATCATCCAGTATGGCGGCGTTCACATGGAGGCGACCATTTTAGATCGAGTGACCAGAATTGACCCGTGAGCTTCAACCTCCTGACCTTGTCCTGGTTGGACTTTTGACCTTGGTCGAGGCCATGTTACCAGAAGTGACGAAATTAGTGGTCACACGATCTAAAGTGATCTCTTACACAAAGTCACGTGATTCAGGAAGTAACGTCATCAGGGGCTATGTGACCGAAAGTGACGTCATCGAAATGTCCGTCCCCTGTGCGAAAATAGACTTTTCCTCCTACTCACATCTGATTGCAGTGGTTCTGACTTAGAGCCTGAGAGTAAGAGTGAGACCCAAAACATTTTGTACCTAGACAGCGTTGGCTATACTACAAAGAGGAGCTCGTGCGTCATTAATATTTAACCCCTCGTATATGTACACGCGTAGCTTGACGTGCATACAAGCAGACACAGAAAAGAAAGCAGCACTGGTGTGTCCACGATCATGCGTAAAAAGGGGAGACAATGACCGACAGACTTGACCCATTTACAAATCCCTCTATTGAATACCCAGTTTCGTAGTAGCTGGAGGGCAGAAAAGCCCGTCCTGCAGCGTTGCTCACGCGGAAAAGTTGAGCCTACACCAACTCCAACGCGCTGCCGAATCGCAATGGATTATGGGTAAACGACAGGGGGGAAACCAGTTTTCTTTTCTGCGTCCGCGCCTACGCACGTCAAGAAACGCGTAGACGTATACGAGGGGTAAGTCCTTTCCACGCCACTGAACCCCGAGTACCGTATTTGGTATCTGGACCCCGACTTATATCCGCAGGCAAATCCACGGTTTCACGAAGACAGAACCAGATACCCTTCCACGCTTGACCCGGACATCGTAGCTAGGGTTCAGACCTTAGTTAATTTTTCTCTTGCCACAACATTTTCGGTGCTGTCGTGGATCCTTTGTCCTCTCCCTCATCCGTCTGCTCCTCTTACTTTCCTTTCGTCACTCTGTTGTTTATCAGAGCTGTAAGAGTAAAAACATTTCCATAAAGTGCGGGCGTGCACACCAACCCTATCCACACTGAAACACTGAAGAAGTTCCGCATTCTAGCTGGATTTAAAAGCATGGGCCAGACCTAGTCCCAAGCTCGGGCCAGGTGCGGAATGGATTTTAAGTATTATAAGCCCTACTAGGCTCTGTCCATCTAATACCAAAATTAGTTTAAGAGAAGCCGACAAATTTCCCCAACGGGGGGGGGGGGGGGGGGGGGGGGGGGGGGGAACACAAATGTAGGTGCTGCCCTACATTTGTGTTGTTCACTTTCAGCTTTGTCAGAAGTGACAGCCGAATTTGCTTACATTTTCACAAGCAAGCTGAAGCTCTTGCCTGGATTCCAGCAGAAGCACTGTCGGCAAGAAGCAACTTAAAGTTTCGTAACAATTTCAGTAATTTCGTGAAAACAGCTTGCAACACAGCTTGCAACTCTTCCAACTCGGATTTTCTTTTGCACTTCTTCAACTCAGCTTTAGCAGCAAATTTAATGGTAAATTCTTGAACCTGCACCAAGTTTGATTTAAACCTGGTTTTCATTTTTTAATCACAAATTATCAAGAACTTTTAGAACTCTTAGCTAAATACCCTGATTTTCTATAACTTTTACAGAGCCGCACAGTTCCCTGAATTTTCCAGATTTTCCAAGTAGCCAGACATCCTGTTACATGTTACTTGATAATACAATATTTCCCCAATCTATCAGTACCAAACTGAACAAAATCAGAGCCTGGACTAAATTGTCTTGCCTCAATTTTACGTAAACGATTCCCACCTCGATTCAGGAAGATTTGTCAAAATTTTCAACCAAACTGTAACCAGGTTGGTTGAAAGTATATTGGAGCACACGCTGTCAAGACCGATAGCCCCAGACACTGAACAGCGGACACCCTCCACCTCGCTAAAGAAGGGGGAAACCGGGGAGTTATGTTTGGATTTATTGGTCCATACAAGCACGTGACGCGAGGTGCTTGTGAGTAATCATATCACGTCACGGAAAGTCACGTTACAATAATTTCAACGTTCGTTGATACAGCTTCACAGTTATAGCAAGACTGAACTTCACCAAGGAGATTATGTAGCCTTCAGCTATCCCACTTTTGACTGTAGGCTAGGGATAGTCGGTGCGTTATTATAGGCACCTTCGACAGAGACGAAACTACATTTCAGCGGGCTCGGGGCAAGCCAGAAGAACGGGGGACTGTTTATCCAAAAGTATTCATGAAGCTTTATTTTAAAGATATTCACACGCGCTTTATTTGTAGTGTCGCCCTACATGTTAACTATTGGCCCCCCTCTCCCATCAGGATGGAGATCCAGGGCAGTAAGTGTCCTTGCTTCTTCCCCACCACCTCTCCTCCAATTGCGACCCTGACCTTCGCTTGCGTGTGCCACCTTTGATGACGGACACAAAATATGGGTGTATTTTCAGATCTTGATCGTCATTTCTGCAAAACTATGGGATTTTGCAAGTGAATGTCCAGCAGGTCACAGTTGCGCTGGCCTAAGTCGCTTCTTTACGGTTCGTGCGCTAATGATGGCCAACTGTGAAGGCAGTGGTAATCATTTCGGCGTAGCAGCTGGATATCCGGCCTTTCACCCGACACCAGATTCGCACCATACTTTTAGGCAAATAAGAGTAGATCATTACTAATTAGAGAGACTCACTCCCTTAAATACTCGATATCGCTTAAATACACTTTAATTTTTTTTGTTATTACATGCACCAATTGTTATTCTTTACTTGCTAACAAACTAATTCAAAAACTAAATAAATCAGCAAGCGAGCGACTGAATAACTAAATAAAATTATTCACTTTGTGCTTCAGTTGCGCTACTTAGTACACATGTGGCTTATTGTTTTAGTTTCTACTAGGTTGATTATAATAACCATGTTTTTTTTAATAGATTTACATTTTTCCACATCATGTTTTGGCATTCGTTAAGAAATTAGTTCTGGGAAATGACCATAAAGAAGGCGTATGATTATTGGTAAGTTTGTTTATTTTTTAATGGTATATATTTACAATTATAGCCTAAAATTATTAGCTGAAACTATAGGCTTATTTAAAATTATAACGTTTTGTTGCCATTGCTTAAGTTTAAGTCCTCTTATACCAGATGATTAGTAGACGTTGGTGTAACAATGTAATAAGTTAAATTCGAGCAGCGTGTTGTACGCAAGATTTTAAAGTGCGAACATATATCTAAGAAAGTGGTGGGGGCGTAAAACCCGACTGACTGGTTCAAAGTTGAAACTAACTGTACGAAGGTGGTTCAAATGTTGATTCTAGAAAGTGGATACATTTCATTTATAGCCGCTTATGTATATAAGAGTACACCTTCAATTTTCTAATTTTGCCAATACTTCTAGTTTTACAGTTAAGAACCCGGAATTATGGGAGGGTGGGGCGAAGCTTCCAATCCGAAGTTTAGAGTAAAACTTGGGAAAATTAGACAAATTGGCATTTACTGCAATTGAAAAAAAACTTTAACATTGGCATTTAACGTTTCAGGCACTAATTTTGCTTATAATGTGTTATTTTACGCAGATCCGTGGAATTAAACCATCAGTCTGGAACCGTTCAAGTATTACGTCATAAAAAATTGAACATTTTCAACCCCCTCCACCCTCGTAATCAATCGCCCAACCCCGTCCAGTATTACGTCATTTCTAACTTTATCCCTTCCCCCAAGAAGTGGTATTTTCCCTGTATATCCACAGTTTTCTGAGAACCTTTTTTTTTGCCATATTTCCACCCTTTAAACTTTTGTTTTACTGGGGAAGTGGTGCTTACGTAATCAACTGGCCGACCCCTCCCACCCTCGTAAGCAATCGTCACCAGTAGGCGAATCCCCCTCCTCCTCCCCACCTTATTGATGGCGTAATGCTTGAACGAACCCTCTCCGTCCCTCTCAAATTAGAATTGCCCTCCCCTTCCATCCCCAACAAATTTTCTGGATTCGCTGTTGAGGTTTTGAGGTCAGAATAACTGAGATGATTCGTTTAGCACAGAATGGCTGACATGATGATGAAAAATAGCGTATATATATATTTTTTTCTTTCCATGATATTACAAATTTTCTGTTGTCTGCAGCCGTCCATAGGAGCGCAACCTAAAGATTAGAAATGGCAGGTCAATCAAAGCAAGATACAAACTTTTACAAGAAGAGAAATTAAACTACAGCTGCAGTAAAAAGCTACTTATATGTTATTCATATTTTATATTTTGTATTTACCAGAGTTTAACACGACGAGACAAAAGTAAGAGAAAAAGCCAATCCTTTCTTCAACACCCCCTCCCCCCATTTTACTGCCATATACTCCCCGTTTCGTTAAAATCGTCACCCTTACTTTGCCCTGGCTCATACCAACTCTACAAATCTGTTTAGATCTATTTTTGAATCCACCTCCTACGTCCCCCCACCCACTACCCCCAAGAAAAACGAATAGTTCCCAACACACCATAAAATAAATAAAACGCAAACTTTTGTGATTTACCATTTCTCAAGGAAAAAAAAGTAGTAAATAGCTTAAATGTCGGAAAATATTCTGTTGTGAGATGGAAAGCCAAACGGGCTTAAAAGGATTTTGCGGTATAAAGGTCGGCATTCATTTCTGGGGGCATTAGTAGTAAAAATGAGACAAAGTAATGTAAAAGGCAGAATTAACAATATCAGCACACAAAAAAAGTCCAGAATTTTTGGTCCTTATTGGGGCTTCCCCCCAAGGCTTCCTCTTGCCTTAAATCCCCCACTGATTATGAGACGTAGAAGTAGAATCCCAATACAACATGATTGTATATAACGTAAATTGATGTTTCGTACTAGGTAGAATTCATGACGTCACAAATAAAGCATTTAACCAGGAATAAACATGATTCTGAAGGAATGATGAGTTCTAACTAACTGTGCTTCAATGTAGTCTCTACCATGCGCCATGGCTCTCTACCGTGACGCACATATCACGTGACTGAGCTAGTTCACTCAGAGGGCCTAAGCGCCGCTGTTCTCGTTTGTTAATGGCTAAAGAGTCATTTCGACCTTTCCTTCAAGATTCTGAGAGCAGGGACGTTGAAGGTTGGGTTCCCTGCTGTCAGCGCCCAGCAGCAAAGGGCGAAAAGTACCGGCGAAACTGACAACAGAATAATAGCCCAAGGGCTTCTACTCCAGGCCGTCATTGCCGTTCCGTTCATGTCTGGCTAGGCTTGAATTTCGTGGGTCCATCTCCGCCAGCTGCCTACCAGACAACGATTTGGACATGACCACACACATACGTCTCAGCAACTTGGTGCTGAATCTGGTCGACCATGACGAGCCAGTCGTTATCGAAACAAGAATTCCTTTGGTTGTACGATATTAAGGTAAAATAATATAAAGACACAAGGAAGTAAAGCTAGTTTGAGAAAGGTCCCTAACTAATTGCCTGATAAGTTCTCAACTGAGTGAGGAAAGTAACTCCCAAGTCTCGAGGCGGTGGTATTGAATGCTGTTTCAGAGTGATGCAGGGATGTGCGCAAATAAGATGCTGCATTTTCGAGCAAAACTAGAAATAAAATCGTTGGTTTTGAGAAGGCCGGAGCCATTGCTTCCTCAAATTATCTTCCTCTTTCTGTTTGTTAAGTGCGAGGGCTTTGCGTTTGTTGCTCTGTTTACCTATACAGAATGGGCTAGCTCTAATATTCATTTTACACTACTAAATTCGTCTCGCACTGGGCACACGCCATCCCTGGGTTTCTAATTTCGGATTTCACATTTAAAAATTATTAGCAGCCGTGTACGCTCCATCTATCAGAAGAGGTGACATACGCAGTCCTTATCTCGCAACAAAAGGATTGCATAGGGAAGCAGCACGAGGAAGAAAGGGTCTTTTGTACTGGCAGAAGTATAATACGGAAGGATTAACCGCTAGCAGTCATGCCAGAATGCTGGCCAAGCTGGCCGAAGCTGGCGTCTTGATGGCCCGAGACGAATTCAGTAGTGTGAAATGGTGAGTTTGTGCCCGGTGTAAGACGAATTTAGTAGTGTGAAATCAGTGTAAGCGGTGGTCGTTTGTAATGAGATCACACACCGTTGTTGTTCACACATTGCCGTTTGCCATTGCAGTACTGTACCGTTTGCCGGGCGCTATCAGAATGACCTTTAACTCATGATGAGGGCCATGATGCTTGCTTTAGCGTTTGAGTGTTCACTTGATTATCTTGAACTTGAAGTGCAGCTTTCCCACGTGACCCTTCCTACGACCGTATGTTTGCAGCGTGATCCTCTATGGTATCTTAGCAATATTTTAACTCCTTGTTTGGAGGAAAGGCCAATCTCTGTGCTTAGGGTTGGTTGGCAACAATAAGAGGGCAAATTTGAATGTTTTTGTGAGTTGTGAGTTTTTGTGAGTTGAGAATGAGCTGTAGAATTCAGAGAAATCTAAGAGTTTTTATCGTAATTATTTGTGGTGTGATAAATATGAGTTTTGGTATAAATTGTATTTAAAGTGGGTGTTGCTATCGGCAATACTGTCCTCGCCGTGGTGAGATAACATTTAAAAATCAAAACTGATCACATCGTTGCCGTTTTCCACTCTCTCGTATACATCTCTACATTTCGAAAAAGAGGCTAGATTTCCTTCTTTTGGCGTTAAAAAACCTATAGCGTTAAATTTTATAAATTCTTATTATTGAATATGTTGTATTATTGTTATTATTTTTATCTTGGTGTATTTCTTAAAAGCATGTTATCGAATTGTTATCAGGCAGTCAGTGTCTGGGAGCCATGGATGAGAAGTACTTTTTTCATTGCACAAGTTGGCCTCCTTTAAAGTGTTGGTGTCTTGCCATTATCGTTGCCGGCTTGTTCATCGGGGCATTATCTGAAGGTAATTTGCATGATACATAACCATCGAAACAGAATACTTGAGGTAACCCTTCTGCTGTATGTGGCTTTCAGTGACTTTTTTAAGGCCAGGGGCTAAGAAGGGAAGTTTCTGCAAAAGTGAAAAAAAAAAAAAGATAACGTTTATAATAATAAGATTCTTTACTCTTTTATGGGTTTGGAAACGGAAGGGATTCAACACTCACACCACCCCAAAATGAACGTCGACGTTAGTATGCACTCTTGAGGTGTTAGGATAGGTCTATATACCCTCACAGCTACTTTGAAGGAATTTAAATTTGCGGATGAGACAACTGCACCAGTTCTTTTATAATTACCTTTAAACAAGCAAGCATGGGCAAGGAAAGCATAAATCATGGCTGACTGTATGCTCTTTTAAATTTGCCATCTAACTATAGACAAACCATAATTCCTAAGAGAAAATTCGAGCATAACGTAGCTAGCCAATAGAGTGAAGTATGACAAACAACAAGCTGAAACGGTTTGTTGAACACTTACGGCCGGGTAAAGCCCAAGGTTTGAAGAAATTTTACTGTAGGCTAAATGTTTTTTTTAACTTGTTTTATTTTTTAATGTTTTAAAATTTACAGCATACACATAAATAAAGCAGCCCTTTAGTATTTATTTTACACATCAAAACAACCCATTTACTCGTATAAATGGCTGTAAAAATGCTCCGGCAGAGATGATGGTTCCTCAGCATCAAGTAAAGATGTTCATCGATCAGTAAAATTCTAGATTCAAGTTCTGATTCTAGGGCTTAGTTATGTTTTACGTTATTTTTATTAAATACCGGTAATACTATTTGAAAACAAATTGATATAATAGTCGTCACAGTTGTATTAACAAAAGAATAATATAGGTCTTTGTTTCGTTGTGTTTTGAATATGGATGTTTTTAAGGCAATTAAATCCAATTAGCTATAAATTATTAGGGCGCGTATACGCAAGAACAATTTTCTCGCTTACTAGCTTTTACTTGGTCAATACTAAATCTTCTGGCTGCTTCTCGCCTTTACCCAAGAATATGGTTTTCAAGTTGTCTATACCTATTAACCATGGCAACAACGCGGACGTAAATCTCCGCCTCGTGCTTCCGACACGACGCACGATGCGTGCAACACGACAGCACGACAACACGACAGACATGACAACTAGAAAACAATTTCTATTGCAGCACAAGACGACGGACAGATTTCTTAATGCCGGTATTCGATGCTTTGTCTTCGATTCGACAACCCCGAAATGGACGCCATGTTGGATTTTTAATGCTCGCTGCGAGTAGCTTCTTATTCTACCGTCGATTGATCATTGCTAGAAGCTGTTTTTCAGCGAAAAAAGCAAATTTTGGAAATAGCGTGAAATGGCAACAATGTTGTAGCAATGTTTAAAATGACTGTTGCACTTTGTTCTTTATCCGTGTTGTTATTTATAATACATTCAATTTGTTGCCTATTACCGCATTCATTTCATAGAAACGGGAAATTAATCGTAAATAAATAATGGTTGCCTAGCAAATAGCTTTTGGCGAGCCCTACACCAACTTGAAGCAGGCTGGAATGCGAAGCATAATTATGAAGACATAATGCAACACACAGTTGGTAACATTTGCGAAATATGCCTCAATTCCTTTTACAGCCAAAATATGCCTCAATTCCTTTCACAGCCTATGTGTTTAACATGGAATTGCTGCTACAATCGGATTATATTAACTACGTATGCTAATAGTAACTTCTTCTTATTTAAAGTTAATGGCAAGTTAACCTAATTAATGCCCCAATATTTACCAAACTACAATCCAGCAAAGATTCAGTCCATTAGAATAGGACTGTAGCCCATCTGTGACCCATTTAGTATTATTGGGTCCAAACGTTCTCAATTACAGAATTGGCACAGAATAGAATGCCTTGCTCAATGGGCCGCAAACCTTTAACTGGCTGAGCTGAGTCACACCCTCGGGAGTGGCGTATTAACCCTTTCCCATTGATGATCAAAAACAAGGGGCTACAGCGACTATCTAGTCGCATTGGTCTTCTGTACGGTTACGCCACTTCCAATGTTGAGTCGCACACCTCTATCATGCGTTACAACAGCTATATGTATTATACATATAATCTAAAAACAGTAACCATCAGAATTGCCCGTTACAAATGTGTTAGCTTTTAAGCTTATTTTACGTTTTAGGCATAATTGTCAGCGTTTAGGCCTAATTTACAACTTTAATTTCATAAGTAGCAACTAACGGAGATTTGGATTGTATACAGTAAGCCTATTCATTTTTGCAACACGGTATGCCTCCGCGCAAACAGTTACAGTGTTACAACGTAATGCGCAACGTAGCCTAATATAGATAAGTGGTAGTAGGGAAGGGAGAGGAGAAACGCTGCAGCAGCGACTCGTAGCAACTTGACGTTGCCATGGTAACGTTATTTTTGGCCTAATTTTTATTTTTTAGGCCTAATTTTTTTAACGGCAGTTTTAGTTTCGTAAGTAGCAGATAGGCCTAATGGAGAATTTGGTTCGATCGTAAGCCTAATCATTCATGCAACAATGCGACAAGACTTTTTTAAATGAAGCTAAAATGTTTTTGTTTTTACGGCTGCGTTAACACAAATCTTTAGGATTTCAATTCGACGATAACATGTTAATATTTAATTTAGTTACGTCGAAGAAGTCTATTAGCTATAAGGAGGCAACGATGTTTTAATTTGCCATGTTATTTAACTAACCTTTGACACTGAATCGAACGTTGTAAACAGTGGTCAATTTCTGGTACCGTTGCGAAGTTGAAAAAAGCGACGGACGGAAGGACGGACAAAGTCGTTGCAATAGTCTTCTCAGCCGGTACGGCTTTACAGAAGACTAAAAAGCCACATTTCTCCATATTTGTAGTTCTACCAAGAAGACACTCGTTTCCACCAATCCTAGTGTTCCTTCTTACAGCAATTTCATCAAGGCACAACCTGCTGTTAGGGGTGTTTCATGCGGCCGAGCCATATGGCCAACACCCAAGTTGTGTCAATCAAAAGTAGACAAGTAACATCAATCTACCATTGTGTAGGTTGGGTTATTACACCCCTCCAACTATACCTGAAAGAAGGGTTAATTTAATTGTGTTGGAATTATGAACAAGATTTTATCCCCTCCCCCAACTAACTTCAACTCATATCGCAGAATAGCAATCCCTCCATGGTGAATCCCCTCCTGAAGTTGGAATTGAAGTCTCGATTTTGAATTCATTTGTTGGTTTTAGGGTTATTATGGCTGGCCGCAAGGAGGTTTACAGAATGTCTAGAAAAAATGCGGTAATTAGTGATCACTTTAAAACATAATTATCCAACTGTCCAAGACCATCACGAAGTTGGAATTGCTGTCGTAATAAAGAGAAATTATACAATTAAACACTGGCTGACAGCATGAAGTAATGAATGGCACAAGGTATCACACAAAAAAAACCCAGCATAATCCGGAATCCATCAATGTTAACAGCCATAGATATTAATAAAATCGTAAAAATCACACACAATATTAATATTAAAAATAATAAATCACAAGAAGGTTATGATAACATTGCGCAAATTAAAAATCAAAGGTCATCAAAACTTCTTGTAAAATCAATGTAGCGCATAGGAAGCATCATGAAAATGGATAACACGTTATAAAAAGTGCAAAATATTATGTAAATCACATAAAAAGAAAAAACAATGCAAGTTATGCAAAATAATCTACACACAAAGAAAAACACAAAAAATCTGACTCGGAGCATAAAAGCACAGCACCTCTAGTACACCTACAATATACATTAGAAATATATAAGCACCCTATACTAGTCTGATATAAAACTTATACGCCTAAAATTCGCACGGAATCCAATCGCAAAAGGGATGTTTTAAAAGTAGCGGCTTGCGAGCCGATTGGAAGCGAAGCAAGCTTTCCCTTTTTTTAATTCAAGCCGCTTGCTACTGAGAAAGATTTCCGTCGTTTTTAAAGTCAGCGGCTTGGCAGCCACTGGTGAGTCAAGTAAGCGAGGAAAAAGGGTGCCGAGTGCGCAGAGCTTACGCAGCCAATACGGGGCACGATGTGCGCATGCGCCATTGCCGCAGAACAACAATCGGCAACAATCATCCTACGTGCAATACATCTACATGATACGTGCGTGATAAGTACGATATTGATTGCTGCAGCAGTTAATTCATTAGTCTTTACTCTCTTCATCTTAAACACTACTAATAATGCGATAATAACTGACTTTGTTACTGTCGGCCATGTTTGTGCTTAGTATGCTTCAAATAGCGTCGTTTTTAATCTTAGCTTGAAAATGGGAAACGCTAAGGAAGCCGAGACCAAGCAAACTCAGCGCTCAGCAAGCAAGCCGCTGACTTTTAAAACATCTCTAAACTCGAATCTAGCATAGCTGTTCAATCATCTTTACCACTGGATATACTTTAAGTATTTTGAGTGTTAATTTAAGCAAGGTCTAATGCGGTTGCCTCACTACATGGGGTTGCCTACAGTAAATTCGACCTAAACCCCAGATCTTAATACAGAAGTACCGTGTCAATGTATACAAAAAAAAAAGAAGTACGTGTGCAAAGTAAGGCACGATGATGTGCAAGCCTTTCACTATTTTGTTTTTTTGTGGATTTTGGTTTTGGTGGTCTGTTTCGTTTTGACTTTGTCTGTAATCAGCGTTTTCTGTAAAAAATAAAATTAAAAAAAAAAAAGCCTTTCACTATTCATCTGATGTTTCACCCGCTGACCCGTCATCATCCCTGCTTTCCTGTCAGCCACGTCGACCCAAAGAACGACAAACTAACCCAACAGTTGCAAAAGTTGATGCACGCTACACAAGTTGTTGACAACAACTGTATTGTTACCTACATCACATGTGCTTATAAAGGGGTTGTGGCTCCTACTCTGACACTCCATGGGTTCCTGTATTCGAGCCTATTACGAGACCTCACTGAATTCCCAGCAATAGCCAAAGGTCATTTTGTTCTTCAACACCTTCCAAAAACTGGGAATTTCCAATGACCACATGGGTTGAATTGTGTTGTCATCCACCACACCTTTAAGGAAATCCCACCACCCTAACCTTACCGTGTGGCCGTTCCTTTTCCCATGCTTGCACCGAAAACGTAGCAGGTGTGATAATGCCTCAGGCCCTTGCTTGCTCTAAAGCAGTGGATAATTTTGTCGTGAGGGAAGGGGCTAAGCCCTTGTGTGCGCAGTTTGATGTCCGTCGGATGTTGTTACTTTGTTGATGTGCCTGTGAAGGCTTTTAGTTTTTGATGAGAATCCTGTATTAAAATTTTCTTAATCGCAAACACTTACATCATCTTGAATTTTCCCAGTTTTACAGAGCGTTTATGCAATAGGTACTTTCCGAATTCCTTTTTAGAAGATTCAATGGCTCCAAAAATCTTTACTGTAAACTCTTAGCAATGCCCTTGACAACCGAACTTAGAATATGTGTTTTCATAGCAACGAAAGTCTCGTACTTCACATTTTAAGTATACACATTGTTTACCATAGCAGCATTTACAAAGTTGACAATTCTTGATTATGCTGCCCTAGATTGCTTGTACTACATGTCGTGGACTTGCTCTAGAATACATTGTTGAATTTCTTCCCTGTTGTCAGCTTGTGTTTTGATGTTTGGCTACCTTCAGGTATTTGATCTCAGTTTCCCATGGTTCAGAGAGGTCTCTTCCAATATTTAACATGGCTGATGCAAAACTAATCGGTTTACTGTTAGCACTTCTGATGGCATAAGCAATGTCCTCTATTTTGGTGCGCCAGTCATTATATTGTTAAGTGTTAGTATGTAGTCATCTTAATCTCCTTTTTAGTTGCGTCAGTTGCTGCATAGTCTCCATGGACTTCCAGTTGTCCTTGTCTCCTTGCTGCTCAAGGAAGTCTCAGTAGAACTTACATCTGAAGACATTTCCACAATCCATTAGCATATGTACAGGTG
>JAHWFP010026643.1:0-10902 GCA_023313725.1 Lithobius niger
TCGGGAATAAAAGTGTGCTTTCCGGAATTTTCTTTTAGTTGGCCAAGTTACGGATTTAAGGCAAATTTATGATTTCCTGATTATCCGCCCCCCCTCTCCTCCTATCTAAATTATGGCGGAAACTCGTCATTTCATGATTTATCCTATAACGATCGAAGGTCACCCGACCAAAGTGAGGACGACCCTTTCCCCCACAATCTCCCCAGTTAAGGAATTTGGCAGGAAACTTGTGATTTCTTTTCCTTTCGGGATTCCAAAGGTGACCTTGATCGAGCACCATGCAGCTAATGAATGATTAATACACACGTTAAGTGCATTTAGGTAGTATTTTCAACCACATTTTTTCGTATTTCTTTTTTCCATCGGCCTTTTTTTCCACGGCTTTTTTTCCACGGCTTTTTTTCCATCGGCTTTTTTTTCCATCAGCTTTTTTTCCCGCGGCTTTTTTTTCCGGGGCTTTTTTCCATCGGCTTTTTTTCCATCAGCTTTTTTTCCCGCGGCTTTTTTCCCACGGCTTTTTTTTCATCAGCTTTTATTTCCAGGCTTTTTTTTTCTGCGGCTTTTTTTTCCCAGGCTTTTTTTTCCGGTCAACCTGTCTGGGGGGGGGGGGCAGAGCCGGCTAAAGAGGCTTTGGTTGCTGAAGCACCGGGCCACAGACAAAAAAGGGCCTCAATGGTGCCTCACGGTTACAGGAAAAATAAAATAAGGTACTATTTTAAATAAAGAAATATTTTTACTTTTACTGCTTAAAAAAAACAAAACACTATTGTTCAAAGAAAGAAAACTTTTTTTGTGTGTGATGGGGCGAATAGGGCCACAATAAATCTTAAGCACCAGGCCTCTACTAGGTTTAATCCGGCCCTGAAGGGGGGGGGAGGTAGAATAATTGTATTGACACGGAGTCACGTTAATTCCGGTATTTTCTTAAATACTGACCCCTGTGTTGGGCCCGGAATTACGGATTCGTAATTTGCGTTAAAAGTGTCTGAATTGTGATAACACGGAGTTACCATAACTCTTAATTTTTCTGAAATAAGGGAACCGGAATTACTATAAATAACATCCCTGCCTCGCTCGCGCTACCGCACTCGCTGCAGCTGTACATATAACGTCAGAAACCGCAACCATATTATTGTCAAATTAGACAAGACTTAGGGTAACTCCATGTTACTACAATTCCTTATTGTTTCAGACACATTTAAAACAAATTACGAATCTGGAGTTATTGTAATTCCGGGTCCAACACAGGAGTCGGTAATAAAGAAAATTCCGGAATCAACGTGACTCCGTGTCGTACAATGCCACGCCCCTATTGGGGGGGGGGGGGAGAAAAGAGGGGTGCCCCTCCCCTTTCCCCATCTTGGCTCCGCCACAGCATATGTCAAAAATACTTATGACATTATAGCAGCGTTAACATTTTGCTGGTTGTCGTTTTGCAGTTGTGTCCTTGTTTTGCGATTGTATCCTTTTGCTGTTATGTCGTTTTGCTGTTTTGACGTTTTGCTGTTGTGACGTTTTGCTGTTGTGTCGTTTTGCTGTAGTGTCGTTTTGCTGTAGTGTCGTTTTGCTGTTGTGACGTTTTGCTGTTGTGACGTTTTGCTGTACTGACGTTTTGCTGCTAAATATTTTTTGCTGTTATGACGTTTTGCTGTTATGTCGTTTTGCTGTTATGTCGTTTTGCTGTTGTGTCGTTTTGCTGTTGTGTCGTTTTGCTGTTGTGTCGTTTTGCTGTTGTGACGTTTTGCTGTACTGACGTTTTGCTGTACTGACGTTTTGCTGGTGTGTCGTTTTGCTGTTATGTCGGGGCGACATAACAGCAAAAAAAATATTTGCTATTGTGTCGTTTTGCTGTTATGACGTTTTGCTGTTATGACGATTTGCTGTTATGACGCCCTACGCTTTTTTGCTCTTCTGTCGGTTTTTTTGCTGTTATGTCGTTTTGCTGTTATGTCGTTTTGCTACTATGACGCCACCCCAAAATTATAAACTTGAAAGGGAAGGGCGGGATATTCGTAATGGCCTCTTGACTTTCAGATTTTTTTAAAAATCCGTAACAGGAAGATTCACGTAAGTTTTATCGGTTCGACATTAGTTTTACCCACAGATTTAAAATTACAAATAATAATAATAAAGATAATTATAAAACGCTAGTAAAACAAGTACTTTGTATTGAGTAGCCTAATAAAATTTGGCCACATGAAATTGCAGTGTTATATTCAATGTGGACTTGTCACAATTTTCGTGTGAATATTTTAACGTTTGTTAATACACCTAAAAAGTGTAAATAAATTTAAAGTAGTCAACCTAACGTACCCTCAGCGCAATATGATTTCTCTTACTCCCCCCCACCAAATTACCTGCTGAATTTATGAAAATATGGTGTTCGAAGATTTAAAAAATGTAAAAGTCTGATGAACAAGCACAACGGGAACGGGAAACTGTAAAACAAGGAAGCTTTCAGTTTTTTTTGTTTTTTTGTAAGAATACCAATATCAGCGTCCGATGAAAACTTATCTGGTCAGTGATTGAATTGTCGCACACAAGATTCTGGCTCATTTGCCGTATCGTAGTAGCAAACGTTACGAGACAATTTGTTTTAATATAATATGCAATATAGTAGATATTCTGCAGCACCCTACACCATGCATTCAGATTTTTTAGTAGTGTCCTGTTGGCATGTCTGCCGTTCCAACTTCATACGTCAATTACAGATTTTTTTTATTCTACCATACGACACGTCAAATTACCAATGCAGTGTTAGTGCATCTTGTTTTATCTATCGTTCTAAATTCATTAAATTAATTAAATTATTAGTTACCTGGGACCAAATTGTCCGTAGACTAAATCGGCTAATAAGTACCAAATTGTCCGGTACCAAATAGGCAGAACCAAATTGTTCGGAAACAAATCAGCGGAACCAAATTGTCGCGTACCCTTTGTGAGGGGGGGGGGCAATGTACGGTACGCGGACACATAGGCACTGGACAATTAGGCACCGGAAACTTAGGCACCCCAATTTAAGCACTGGACAAATAGGCACTTGGACAAATAGGCATCCGGACAAATAGGCACCTGGACATACAGGCACCCGGACAAATAGGCACCAAGTTAAAAAAATTGTTTGGTTGGGTTGGATTGTTCGCAAATTGAAAACAAGAAAAAAACAAGTTTGCTATAAAATATTCCTAGCATTCAAAACTGCTAAAGATTGTTGGTATCTTTGTTACACTAGCATCTCTGATGTTATGCATTAACTGCAGCGAGCGCGGTAGCGCGAGTGAGGTAGCATAATTTTGGAATATTAATTCATCATTCAAATATATCGAGGAAAAATGCAAAAACTCCCCCCAACGGACCTCACGACTGAGTGTCCCAGATATAAAACAAACGATAGCATCTCTGATGTTATGCGTTAGCCGCAGCGAGTGCGGCAGCGCGAGCGAGGCAGCGTAATTTGGAACATTAATTCACCAAACAAAAATTTCGGGAAAATATGCAAAAACTCCCCCAGCGGTTCATACGACTTAAGCGTCCCAGATTTAAAACAAACGATACAGAATATGAGGGCAATCTATCCCACTTTAAAAAAAAATTGAAAAAAAATTGGTGCCTATTTGTCCGGTGTCTATATGTTCGGGTGCCTATTTATCCGGGTGCCTAAATGTCCGAGTGCCTATATGTCCAGTGCCTAAATTCGGGTGCCTAATTGTCCGGTGCCTATGTGTCCGACATCCGCAACGTACACAGGTTTGCATCTGTATTTATTTAACAATTCTCGAACTCATTTGGTGTTCTGTCTTGTTTAAACACCTCTCCCTCCCCACTAGAAAACATAGTACGGCTTTATTTTTATTGCACAATTAGTTTTTATTTGTTGCTTTGCGTAATGTATGACTCCATACAAGAAAACAGCGAAAAGCCTAAGTAGATTTTTCCCAGGATTGTTACTCTGCTTCGTGCGCTACAATGATGGACAATGGCCTTAGCTAGAAACACTACAGCAGTTGAATCTAGGTAAAAAATACCCATGGAAAAAATACCCCCGGAAAAATACTCCTTTGGAAATACACCCCGGTGAAATGTCCTGTAGTATAACAATTTTAAAAATGTGAATTAAAGTATTCGATATTTTAGCACCCAGTGTCTCTTCCACACACAAGGTCAAATGATAAAGGCCCGAGTTCGCCTGATAGGTTTATAATTACATTAAAATAATTTATGTATTTCTATTTTTTAACAGAATCTACCATTTCTGTTTTTTGTGATTAGTTTCGGTTTAGCCAAACAGAACAAAAGCTGCAGAAAAAAAAGTAAATTTCCTTTAGCTTCTAACTTCCTTTGCCTGCCTGTTGAAATTCGAGCCAAAGTAACTTATCTAGACCAACCTTTCCTATAACAAAAACAATAATACGAAAAAAATCGACAAAACAATTCGGGTTTCCGCAGTTGTCTTTTCCTTAGTTTTTTTTTTTCGTTGGTTAGTTTTTGTTGAAGCTTCTTTATGCATGGTTTTTTTTTTCGGCACGGAATCGCGACACCAGGGGGGCAATTGTCGAACGAGTGACTTTTTCTATTTTCCGAAAAACGTACGTTGAAAATTACGCTTTGAGGATTTTCGCTCCTGTTTTCATTCGTGGTGAGAAGTTAATTAACACTGCTTTGACAAAATAAAATTTTAGTTGTCTTACATCAACTGGCGTGTATTTTTTCATCAGAATAAAGAAGGACTTTTTGCGGGGTATTTTGGGGCAGGCAAGGCTAGAGACATCCAGACCACTGATCCCCAGGGACTGGACCATACATCAAAGTACATAGCATTACTGGAATACATCAATAAAGGTACAGAGTGTACAGAATAGATAACATGGAGCCATAGCATCAAGGTAAAGAGGCCCACTAAGGCCCTAGCTTAAGGAGTACGAGGAAGCTGTGGAAACCGTCGTTGGAGAGGTCCCGCCCTCGAAAAGAAGCGCCCTCGCTTCGTTAAGATAAGTGAAAATTATTCATTAAGCTAAGTCATTAATTCATACAATAATCAAAGTTCTCAGAAATTATTCAAAAATAATACCAAGAAGGCACGCAATAACAACAAGTTAACATTAAGGATGCTATGGGGACGTTTAATCTTTTTATCTGCTAATAATTTAATCGTTTGACTGTTCCAGCAGGGTGACATTACTTACCGGTTATAGTAACGTTTTTGTAAAGTCTGGGAAATCTTTGAGCGTCAAAATTCAGACATTATTCCCGTAAAAACCCGCTACGCAAACTTAATTACTTGAACATTTTCACGAAAGTTATGCAAAAGCAAAAACGATTTTTCAACGTTTAAAATACAATCACAATCAATCAGTGCAAAAACAGTCAAGGAAAAAAACTAAGTGCATGATGCACGAAAATTCACTCGAAAAATTGTAACCATTAACCATCGGTTACTATTATCATTAGCCAAGAAAGATTTTTACTTCAAAATCTTAATCGTCAAAATCGGTTGTCAAATATCGGTAACAACGCGTGTCAAATTTGACTAACGCGATAACAATCAGCTAAGTTCAATCCGAAATTAGTTTTTAATTATTTGATTCAAGTATTGTTATCTTAAACAATTAACATCATCAGTTTATTGATTCATCAATTAAAATAACAGATTCAAGAAACTAGGGAACAATCACCAAGGGGAAGCGTGACAATTGCGCGTGAATCACTTTCATTCTGAAAAGTTCGAAGATGGCAGCTGCCGAACCTCATCTGCTTAACCTGGAAAATATTCATGCTGCCTCAATTGACTTGGCGAATGAAATTTCGCTAGTGAACCTTGGTTATCTGTATACAACATGTTTTTTCTTTCAGTTTACAAGCAATTTCACGATCCGCATGCGAAATTATTTTAGATCTAGCTACTGCTGGCCGAAAGAAGACCCAGAAGAAACACAGTAACTACCTTTAGATTTAAGTTTAAAATTCTTCGGAATCCGCTTCACTAACTGGGTAACGTTCACCTTCAATCTGTTCACGTAAATTATCTATATGATACACATAACGAGAAATTATACCCGTATTAAGATCTTTAAGCTGATAAGCTACAGGACTAAACTTTTTAACAATCTCGTAATTCCCGATGTAAACTGGTGCCATTTTCTTCATAAAATAGCGTGATTTGTCACTTTTAGGGTGATTTCGCACGTAAACCTTAGTTCCTACTTCAAATTCTTTACCAGTTTTATGTTTATCCGCCTTTGCAGCACGATGTAATTTAGCTGCTTGACGTTTGCGTACTGCTCTCCTAACTATCGCACGCATGCGTGAAGTTAAGTTTAAGATGCGTAATGGGTAATTAACTTCGTCCGTGTGTACTTTACCGACAGGGGCTTCGGGCATTCGTAACTCCCTTCCTGTTGCTAACATACTCGGGGTGAAACCCGTAACCGAATCCGTTGCTGAATTTAATGCTAACTGTAGCTGTTTCAAACGCAAATCCCAATTTCTATGACCTGACTTTTCGTCTTGCACGTAAATTGCTAGCGTTTTTGTTAACTCCTTCATCCACCGCTCAGCTAGGCTGGACTTAGGTGAATAGACTGACAGAAATCTTGCTTTTATACGCCACTGTAGGCATAAATTCTTCATTATTTGCCCTCTCAAATTATTGGAGCTGTCGGAAAAAATTTCCGCTGGTACGCCATGCCGTGAAAACACTTCATCAATGAGTGCCTTTGCTATAGTTTTAGCTTCAGCGTTTCTTAGGGGAATTAATTCAACCCAATGACTCCACTTATCAAGTACCACTAGGATGTAAGTAAAACCATTTGTACTCCGTACTAGCGGGCCTTTCAGGTCAAAAACAATACTCTCCCATGCTTCCTTTTCAGTTACTATCATTGTTTTAGCCTTCTTACGAGTCTGCTGCACCTTATGGACCTGACAAACCTTACACGTCCTTACGTAATTTGAAATCAACTTCGAAGCGCTCAACCAAGTGTACAGATAAAATATGCGTTTTATCGTCTTGTAAACACCCATATGAGGACCCGTAAACGTATCGTGTACTAGCTGAATGATTTTCTTTTGCAGCGAACGGGGCACCAGAATTTTCAAATTCGGCGCATCAACAACATCTTTATTTACATCCACATAAATTATTCCGTCACTCACAATTGACTTTGGCTTGTATTTCAACACAAATCTATGAACTGAAGGCGAATCATACTTTATTTCCTTCGTTTCTCCCTCCAAAGCTAACTTTAATGCCAACGTATATTTGTCCTTTAACGTTTCTGCTCTAATCTGATCAAGTGTAATTTGCTTAACATCTAACTGATTACACAAACAATCGTTGTTAAATACATAACAATTCTGACCCGTTCGTTCATCCATAGCCGGAATCAAGATTGGATTAGTGATAGGAGCAAAGTCTCTCTCAGATTCGTATCGTCTAGACAATACATCCGCGATGCGATTCTGTGACCCTGGGACGAAGCAGATCTTAGCGTCCAACTGAGATAACTCCACAAGCCACTTCGCTAAGCGTCCCGTGGGTGCGCTTACCTTGCTTAAAACCGAAAGTGCCCTATGGTCGCTGAAAATTTTATCACACCCCCTTCTATGTATCTACGCCACTTACGAACTGCCCAAATAATACTCATTAATTCCTTTTCACTATTAGAAAATCTCTGTTCAGCAACTGTCAAACGTCTAGCGATTATATCTATGGTTTTCTTCTCCTTAGTGAGTGGATCGACCTGATATAAAATCGTTCCAGCCCCAGAGAAGGATGTGTCTGCCATAATTATCCAAGGCTGATTGTAATCAGGCGCTGCTAACAAGGGAGCGTCTACCAACATTTTCTTGATTTTCTGGTAAGCTTGCTCCTGCTTCGCCTCCCAGACAAATTTCGGAGTTTTACCTTTTAGCACCGCAAATAGAGGCGCTGCAATAGCCGAGTATGACATCACAAATCTACGGAAAAAACCCGCCAAACCGAGAAATTTTCGGAGCTCATTAATGCTTTTGGGGCGTGGCCAATTCTCCAGAATTTCTTTCTTACTAGGGTTCGGCAAAACCCCCTCACTCGTAACCTTATAACCTAATAGGGTTATCTCTTTCTTACAAAAGTCCGTCTTCTTTATGTTTATTTTGAATCCATCACGACCCAAAATCGTTAGGGTGTCTTCGATCGCCATCAAATGCAATCGGAATTCCTGTGACATAATCGAGATATCATCAAAATAGCTCTGCACGTTCAGATAATGTAGAGGGGCGAGCATTCGTGAAACTGAGGCACAGAAGAACGCTGGTGCTTGCTTGATACCAAACATAATTTTGAGCGGTGTAAAATTTCCGAACGGGGTGCAAAAAGATGACACCTCACCTGCTCGTTTCGTCACCCCTACTTGCCAGTATGCTTCGGTCAGATCAAAAAGAGTAAGGTACTTGCTCTTAGGGCACCTCTGCACCATATCCTCAATTCTAGGGGTTGGGAAGTTTTGCATCTTGCTTATTTCATTCAATTTATTGTATGCTATCACAAAACGCGTGGTGTTATTCTTCTTGGGAATGATAAACGCCGGAAAACACCATGCACTCGTGCTGGGGACGATAACCCCAAGCTACAGCATCCTATCCACATGCTGACGAAACTTCAACTCTTTAAACTTTGAAACTGGATAGGGCTTCAACGCGATTGGTGGGTGATCGCCAACATCAATATCCATAACTGGGCTTATTAAACCAATTCTCGAACTGAACACAAATCTATATTTCATTAACACCTTGAACAACTGGTCCTTTTCGTTATCTGTCAAAACGTCACTCTCATTTACTTTATTACGAATGTCTTGCTCTGTGGCACAAAACTCATCTGGCTCAATGGATGTAGCAGTTGCCTGGGACTGATGGACTTCGCCTATACCCGGCTCCTGATTTAGCTTGTAGATTTTCGAAGGTTTATCCTGCCAAAACCAAGTGTTCGACGTGAAATTTGGTTGTAAACCCGTTGACTGCTGAAAATCTACGCCAAGGATTACCGGCTGGATTGTGTTTTCCATCAAGATCAGTGGAAAAGTTACAGTTCGTTGCGCAATCTGAAACGTAGCCAATACGAAACCCGGACACTCAACGAAACGAGTATCGGCAACTCTAACCCGATAAGGACGTTGCGTAAATTCACAACCCATTTTTAGCAAGTCATCTTTTAGTGAAATATTTACGTAAGACATTGTACTTCAGTATGGCGTCTGCATATTCTTTACCGAACTTAAGTGAAAAATATGCACACGGTGCTGGTGTAGGCTCAACAAGATCGCCTAGACAATTTCTGTTAGGAATTGGTAGGTTTTGAAAAGAAGACACGCCATTTCCAGCTTCACCGACTAAAACTGGATGGCTTTCGGGTTTTTTGGCACGAATTCCTGTGCATCAGAAAACAACTCAATTTCATGAAGTTGTGCATTAGTGATTCTATTCGGAGGACGACCAATAGTGGGATTTACACGACAGTTTTGTGTTTCGTGCGACGAATTCTTACACTTTGAGCACCAAATTCCCTGTGAACGACTACCACTATCGTTATTACTACTACGACCACGGCTGTTAAAAAAAGTTCGTCCATTTCTGCGGTCATTGCTACTATTTGAATTATTGTTATTGCTGCCCATTTTCCAAACTGCAACCTGATTTTGCTGGTGATTTGACCTATTAGGGCAGAATTTAGAAGTCCACCCGACCGTATTACAAATGTTACAAGTGTACTTTGCATCGTATTTAGGCAAGAAACTAGTGCTGTTATTCCTATTACCTCTACTACGATTTCTAGTGTTACCAACATTTGAAACTCCTGTTTGGATTGGATTAGCCTGCCTCCTCTGAATCATATTTTCTAAGAAAAGACCTTGCATTTTAAAATCAATCAAAGAAGTGAATTTTCTTGACATCATAGGCATGTGAAAAGTTGAATTCAGTGTTCCAAAATCGCTTCAATTTGATCAAAATCACTGATTCTAGCACCTGTGTTTTGTAAAATATCTGTGCATTTATTAAAATGCTTAATGAAACTTTCATTTTCTTGCATTCGCATAGTTCTAACCTTAGCAATTAGGTTATACCCATGTGACTGTACTTCAAACTTAGCCAAAAACAAGGTTTTAAAATTCTCCCAACTAGAAAAAGGTTCATTTGCCAAAAACCAGTCAACAGCATCCCCTGTTAACCATGATGGAACAGTTTGGTGGATAAATAATTTCTCGTCAACCTTCCTAACCTTTAAAATTCTTTCCAATTTCATAATAAAAGCTGAGGGGAAAATTTTGTCATTCAACCCATTAAATTCTCCAATTTTCAAAGCTTCCATTTTAGGCAAAGGTATTGACATTTCAACAGCTCTTTGGTAATTATTCTGTGATGAACAACTAACAACATTTGAACTACTACCAATTAGATTACTGCTAGGTGTTATAACAGGTGAACTGAAAACATTAGTTGTTGAAGTTAATGGTGGCTTAAGCACAGCACCTGAAGCTGGCCAACTAACAGGATTTGTGCCTCCCCATAAAAAATTAACTACTGAATCCAGTTTAGCACTCAAATCCAAGATGGCAGTGTCAGTAGAATTACTAGCTGCAAGAGGTTGGTTAAAATAATTTGGCACACAAGTAGGTATTTGAGTTGACACTTGGCTTGGTCCAGGCAAGGGTGCAGAATAATTTGGCATTGAAGATACAGTTACCGAAGGCTTTCCAAGCATTTGGAACACAGGGTCGTTTGGTAAAATAGATCATGTTTGAACCTGTCCAGAGGGGTCAGTCCATGTAAGGTTACTGGAATAAGCTGCTGCTGCTGCAAATTAGCTGTAGTTGTTACCGAAGCTACACAAGCAGGAGGAAAAGGAGGTGGAAAAGGCAAATTCAC
>JAHWFP010026657.1:0-12697 GCA_023313725.1 Lithobius niger
CAAGCAAATTTTCGTATCTTTTAGACTTCTAACTTAAATTTGCGTCACCTCTGTCGTTTTGTCGAGATATTGATCTATATCTCCATTAAATCCTAATATTTAGAGGTAGTCGGTGGTTAATTGCTACTTCACAATCAGGTGTAAGCATGACTACAAGTAAAGCTTCTTGTTCGTTTAGGGTTAAAGTGACAGGCGGATCATCTTTAAAAAGATTCAGTAAATAATTATTGATGATTCCAATAAAAGCCTTAATCCAAATATCTTCAGATTCTCTTATTCATCTCTATATTTTTCAAAGTCAAGAAAGGAAAATGGATTCGTTTTGTAGGGTTTTTGATAATTCGAAACCTTGCCTCACATGATTTTGAACTCTAGCTGAATGAAGTTGTGCAGGCATGTAAGCTCGACTAAAGCAACAGACCATTTCCCTGTTAATTCAACACATTTCCGCAAGTGAGTTGTATAATCACTTAAGGTGTTTTGTGGGTAATAAATCAGTCACTGTTTGAGGTAATTGCAAGTAAAATTCTTCTAATTCAGCCATATTTTTAAGCAGGCGGACCTGATTTTAAATCTTGTTCCTTTATCCAGCTATTGAGTTTAGAAGGATAATCGGATCATTTAACATAATATTGTTTATTCTTTCCTCGGCCAAGAGTTTTGATTATTTTTTCAACTGCTTGATAAACGTCATCCGTTTATACAGAAAGAGTTAATTCGTACGGATAAAATTTACCCTCAACGTGCTCACCTTTCAAGTCAGTCAATGAATAAGTCTCACGATTCCCAGAATGTCTTTTCACAATTTTAAATAGTTTCCGCGACCAGCCGGATTTGATTCCTCTAGCAAACACGTGACACGCATTACTAATTTTAACAGCCAGACCGATTTCAAATGTAAATATTCTTTACAGCTTCTGATTTGCAAGAGGACTACAATATTTTTTCCAGAAATAATTTTGATTGTCCTGATTAATGGAACTAGGTCTGGCTTCTATTGCGGGGTGTACAGTTTCATTGAAAGCTTTTAAAATGTAAGGTAAAATGTCCAAGCATTTGTAGTTCCCTCAATAAGTGAATATTTTCCATATTTTCTGTTTTATCATCTGAATTAGACGTTCTACTATTGCACTTTTATGGAAGGTGTTTGTTTTCGAAAGAAAAATAGTCCAGGCAGCTTTGTCCATATTTTGTACATCCATGCAGATTGCGTGTTAAAAGCAAACTCTCTTTTTTTTCATGAGAGACTGTAGCTTACAGTGTAAGAAATAATAAGTTATCACCACTTTTTAAAATAGCGTCTTATATTTTAAATCAAAAATGTTGTCAAAGATGGCATCCAACGCCACGTTTACTGTCATAGTCCAGTCAAATTAAACCAAATATAAGTGGAATCGTGGAATAATTTATAATAAGCTTATTTTTGGTACAGATGTTTGCAATGGTCGCAGGTTCAACACACTAAAAGTCCTCAGCAATCAATGTTGAGCTAATGCCGCCATCTTGGAATTTATTAAATAAGTTAAGTACAGATGCAAACCTATTTATGTTGCCTATTGGACTTATATGTCAAACTGCCTGAGTCGGGATTGAACCCATGACCTTTGAATCCGAAGGCTGAGGTCCTATTGCTGAGCCATACTGACACGGTAGGTTATAATGTCATGGTAGGTCATACGTCAGTATGGCGCAGTAGGACCTTGACTTTTGGTTTCAAAGTCGTGGGTTTGATCCCCCGCTCAGGCAGTCTGACATATAAGTCCAAAAGGCAATGTAAATAGGTTTGCATCTGTACTTATTTAATTCCTGTTCAGCCTCGGCTTTCCGTCTTTAATTGGAATTGGTTTGTGAATTCAAAGTGCTCTTGCGAGCCATTTAATAGCCAGAAATGGACATACTTAACATATTGTGACAGGTGGGAGCTAGTCTTTCTATCAATCCTAACCGAAATTGTTTAACTTAGATAGGGACCATCCTACACCCATTTAAAGGTGAAGACATAAGAGAGTAGTGGCGTATGTTAATTTTCAAATTCAAAGTGCTCTTGCGAGCCCTCTAATAGCCCGAAATGAACATGCTTAAGATATTCTGAAAGGTGGGGATTTATTCTTTCCATCAATCTTAACCTAAATTGTTTAGCATAGATAAGGACCGCCCTACACCTGTTTAAAGGTGTAGTTGTAATACTGTAGCGGCTATTTTTAATTTTAAAGTGCCATAGGAATGCTCATGTTTGTATTTGTATCTATGCTAAACAAGTTCAGTTTTAGCTCTTGTTTTTTTCACATAAAGAAATTAGTACATCACACGGCTGGGAATACAGTCAATTGTGAGCCACTCATAGCTTCCTTCTCTTACAGTACACGCTGGGAGCATTGAAGAAGATGGTACATTCACCCCTGTAATGTGCTCCAAACCTCGTGCCCCAAGGCAGATATCATGTTAGTCTGGTGTAATTGCAAAAAAGGTTGCAAGACCGCATCACATAGCTCCTGTTAAAATAACATGTCATGCACAGATTTTTGTGGATGTGCAGATTATTGATGTAGCAACTCACCGGTTCTTATGCCCACAGAGATGGAATCTGACTCCGATACAGCTCAAGTGATAGCATCGTAACTACGAGCTAACTACTTCTACTTTTTTTAATAGTTTTAAGATGTTTTAAGACGATCTACATTGAAAGTTTCATTGTTACAACTTCATTATGAAACCGATTTTGATTAAAATCTCATCACTACGTTGCATATATGTGTGAATTCCCATATATGCCTGTAATATGGGAATTCGCACGTAATAATAGTTTCTAAATATTTGTGCTCTTGTAATTTTTTCGTAAAACGTGCTGTTGCAACACTATTTTGATATAACCATTGTATACCCTTACGCGGCACCATATTGGACGCCATATTGGATTTCGTACATAAGGTACCATGTTCAAAAATGTTCAAATCACTTGCAACAGTAAAAACAGTAAAACCAATTTTAACAAGTGATATGAGCAAAATATACAAATCTGCCTGGACTAAAAGATTAATTCCTTGTTTTTCTAAAAATGTCCTAGTGGCACCCGCCATGAACTCTCCCCCGGAATCCATCTGGAGATAATTTGGCCGATTTGTTTGGCGTATTTAAATATTTTCTTAAATCCCTCTACAACATCTTTATTGCTTTTAGTTTTTAAAGGAACAGCATAATGCAACTCTTGAAAAGATATCGACGGCTATAAAGATCCATTTATGATTGTTGTTCCACTTCCGTAAAGACTGCACATCTAAAAGAATTTCTTGTCAATTTTGATTCAGACCTGAACTAACAATTTTCTTTCAAGGGTAACATTGAATTACTCTTCTATGACTCGTATAAACATCGGAAGTTGCAAGGAACTTTTATGCGTCACGGAAAGTGAAGTGAAAGATTGTGGAGATATTGCATCTCTACACCTTTTCATATGTGTCTGCATACGACCTTGCATTTGAGTGAGGAAAGTAGCTTTATCGTAATCTGACAGCAACGGGTCGTTTAATAATTTGTCCATGTCGTCATGTAAATTTTTAACCGTTCTCACTGTCAGCTCGTAACTGTCTAAGGTCTGTTGAAAATACGGAGTAAAACTTTGTTTAGCCAAAGAACTTTTGAAAGGAACCAAAGTCATACTGTTAGCTTAACAATTGCTATATTCTTTTTTCTACTGCTTTTCCAACAACGCCTCCCACCGCAGATGGATTAAAGGTGCGGGTGCTAGAGTAGTGGGGATTTGCGATATGAGGACATACCCCACCACCCACCGGCCCGGAAGTGGCATCATAGGTCACGTGACCGGAAGTGACGTCATCCAAGATGGCGACGCCCATGCGAACCGGAAGTCCAAGATGGCAGCGCCCATGTGGACCGGAAGTACGGCCATAGCCAAGATGGAGGTACCCATGCAAACCGGAAGTCCACTTTGGTGGCTCGTCAATCTGGAGGAGGGGGGAAAGTGCTTTTTGCTACCTTTTGAGTCCGTTTGGTACCGTGCGAACCAGAAGTGCAGCTATTTTTCCAAGATGGTGGCACCTGCACGAACCGGAAGTGACGTTATAGCCAAGATGGCGGCGCCCATGCAAAGCGGAAGTGCCACTATTTTCCAAGATGGCGGCGCCGATGTAAACCCCCATTTGGAAGTGACGTCATACTATTTCGCACCCCCTAGGACCGGGTTTACAATTTAGCACCCCCTAGGACCGGGTATACAATTTAGTACCCCCTAGGACCAGGTATACAATTTAGCACCCTCTAGGACCGGGTGTACAATTTAGCACCCCCTAGGACCGGGTATACTATTTACATTCCCTAGGAGCGGGTATACTATATAGCACTTCCTAGGACCGGGTATACTATTTGGTGCGTAAAATGACCTTGGTTAAAATTTTCAAGGTCATTGTGATGTAAACTAGCCAATCGTTAATTTTGGGGTCAGGTCCATTCAAATTTCAAATTTGTATTCTTCCCACGTGTATCACTTTTAAAAAAAGACATCAGCATGGATTCTTGTTCAATTATTCTCTCCGGCAAAGACTCTGATTTGACAATTAATCTAAACACTCCAATTCATTTAGACTATGAAAAAGTTACGAATTGGCCATGCTTAATTTAGACACGTACAACAGCATCACCTCGAAAAATAACGAAATTCAGTATACGACTTATGCTGGTGCCACCTGGCAGAAAGTGTTAGTCACCCCGGGGCTTACAGAATCGTGGATTTGAATAAAATTCTCAAGTTGGCGATAGATGCGAATGGTCACAACAAGGATGCCATTACAATTCTTCCGAATCTAAACACTTTAAGAACCAACTTGATAATTACCGATCTAAATTACGGAATATATTTTTCAGGTGACAAGAGTTTGGTTCCAGTCTTGGGGTTTGACTCGGGCAACTATGTGAGAAGTCGAGAGAGTCAAAATACCGTCGACATTATGAGCAGCAATACAATTTTTGTACATGTTGATATCATAGGCAATTCGTACCTAAACAACAACACTCAGCCCACTTTATACCCCTTTTATCCCAATTCCCAGCCCAGTTTCAAAATCATAGAGTCCCCTCATAATTTAATTTACCTCCTGGTGACTACAAAATTAATCAGAAATATAAGAGTTTGGCTCACTTCGCAGACCAACGAGCCGTTGGATTTAAATGGTGAGATGCTCACGGTGCATCTTCATTTGAGATTTAAAAATTAAATAAACAAGGATAAAATGCTCGTGTTTGGAAAAAAGGCAAGTGACTCTTTCTTAATTAACTCTAGTAATAAAAAAACAAATGGTTTGACGTTAAGAAATAAATCTTTCATCAAATTTATAACAACACCCAGAAAATGAGCGTAGTAGAAGATTACTTAAAAATCAACGAACCTTTGGTGTATGATTCATTGGTCGAGTTTTGCACGTACCACGAATAAATCTTATTGTAGGTACCAATCTCAACAACGTAAATTCGGAAATCCGCATACACATAGAAAACCAAGATTTATTTCTGCCCGTTGCCAACAGTTACCTCCTGATTAAAGGGAGGTTGCTGAAGGACGATGACTGGGTTTATGCCGATGCTGACGTAGCTGCGTTGATTAATAATGCTCCCATGTTCCTGTTTTCTATCAAATACCATCTCGGTGATAAACAAGTCAACGAGTTAAATTATCCGGGGTTTGGTACTCTGATGAAGGAACTACTCACCTAGGGTTCGGCAGAGCAACCGGCTTTGCTCGGCCAGTGCTGGGCGTTGGATAGCGCTGCGTCAGTCGCTGCTGAATTAACTGACAACTTAGGATTCAAACAGCGGCACACGTCTGTCATCGTTGAAACGACGCCCAAGGGAAGCTTTACCTTCGCCATCCCTCTGAAACACATCATTGGATTTATCGAAAATTACGATAGGCTAATCTACGGAATTAAACACATGCTCAGACTCATTCGAACGAGTGATACGAATGCCATCTTCAAAGCCGCAGCAACGGCCAATGGCAAATCCGTTCTAAATAGTATCAGCTGGCTCGTTCGACCTGTCACGGCCTCGGACGAGCAGAAAGTTAAACTCTACAATATCATCGACCATGGAGCGACCGTGGATTTAGGATTTAGGCACTGGTATTACGATAGCTGCGTGCTTCCTCAAAATACCAGCTTCATTTGGCGTGTGTTGACTACTTCAGCTGTTGAAAAACCTAGGTGGATAGTTTTAGCTTTTCAAACTAACAGGCAGGACTCCTTAGTCAAAAACCCGGGCGTGTTCGACCACTGCAGTCTGCAAGATGTTCACGTGACTACAAATTCGGAAAGATATCCATTTCTCGATTTAAATACTAATTTTGCCACTGGAGAGTACGTTGGTCTGTACAGAATGGCACAGCAATTTAGGCAGCTTTGCTACAATACCAACGATTGAGTTTTGACTTGCTTCAGTTCAGGAAAGCCTATCCTCTCATGGTGTTGGATTGCTTCAAACAGTCCGAGAGGCTTCAATCGGGTATCGTGGACGTACAAGTCAAACTGAAGTTTAGGGCAGCAGTGCCTGCTAATACCACCTGTCACGCTCTGCTCATTGCCGACAGAAAAATGAATCTAAAGTTGGATAGAGGCAAAGTCGGGGTTGTTTACTAAATAATAATAATAAAAAAGATATGGCGCTCAAAACAAAATCGCGAAAAAAGAAAGGTGGCTTTTTGTTGTTGGCATTGCTAGGACCGATTTTAGCTGGAATTGGAGGGTTGGCGGGAGGGACAGCAAGGGGTGGTATCTGCCGTAAAAAAAGCACAAAACAATGCAAAAATTCTAGCTGAACTAGTGCGACATCACAAGCAAGTGGAAAGTTCTGGCTCGAAGAAAAAACTAAGCAAAAAAAAATTGCCCCATGGCAGAGGTCTTTACCTAAGACCACCCAGGGTTTAATCGACTTTGATAAACCTTTAACGAACTTGATTTAAAGGGATTGGCTAGAGTAATGAAAATTCCGAAATTTAGAGGTACTTTTAGTAAAGAAACGCTTCCCTTAAAACTTTGGCCTACTGGTGAAAACAGAATCGTAAATTTGGAAGATTTCCACGATGAAGAAGTGAGTCACTGGGTAGCCTATTCCACCTTTGCGGGAGAACCCTGTTATTTCGATAGTTTTGGCAATATGGGTCCTCCCCGGTCCGTGGTTAACTTGGGACCTGGAATTAATTACAATTATGAACGCGTACAAAACTTTGACCAGTTTTGGTGTAGCCACTTTTGCTTATTTTTCGTAAGTGCTGTAACGGCGAATGCTACGACGGCTGAGGTGCTTGTAACATCCCCATCTATCGGTTGACTTCGGTCTTGTTAAAAAGAATACTGTCGGTGGTTTGTTCGTTTATCAAAGCACAGCCGTGGCTACGGGCCCAATGTAGGGAACGGAGCTAAAATATCCTATCAAATTAAATAGACTAATAAGTACTATTTTACACGGTACGTGCTGCCACCAGGTGGAGTGACATTAATTGCAGCAAATCCGGAGTTAAGAAAAAAGGGAGTTTACATAATATTTTAACTCTACAATTAATAATGGGGTAAAAACAACTGACGTTTAAAACTCTTGGTTTTATTTATAGGCAGTTAAACAAAATATAAAAGGCACTTTACATTTTAACACGTTTTTACGTGTGAAAGCTTTGAGTAAAGCAAAACGAATTTATATTATTAAATTCAGCAACGAACTATGGCGTTTAGAAAACAGTAACCTTTCACATCAAGAAAGTTCACTAAGGTCTGTTTCAACTTCCTAAAAATAATATGCAGCCGCAAGTTACAATTAGGCCTACAGTATGTTGTTTGCGTTAACATTCCCACAAACTCAACTAAACTTCCAGTTAAATCTAAACTAGATCGGCTCAACGGGAGCACTAGCAATTTAAGCAGGACTTTCACTTAAATTAAATTCATTAAAATAAGTAAGATAGACTTGGTTTTTAGGAAGGGAACCACCCTGACGTTTATGATTAAGTTCAGAAACTGCCGATGTACGAAGTTAAGTCATAAAAATTCAAGCTAGAGGTTAATTTAAATTTGAACTAGTAATTTAGGTTTAGGGGTCTAAAGTAAAACTTTCAACTATAAACTACGCGAAAATACGAACCACTACCATCTGCCCGGCATGGCTACAATCGGACGGTATCGTCTCCACTCCCGATCGGCGTGACCACCTCCTAGCTTGATATCTGTGAGCTGTGCTGTGCTGTGGATGCTTTGAGCTGGGGGGTTTTATGCTGGCAGCCAGACAGGAAGGAGGAGGTAAACCGCGTCCCTGTAGCAGAGCTACTACATGGGTGACTCTAGAGGTGGAGAACAATGGGTGAGGGAGGGACAGAGCCAGCTGTCACTCAAGCAGTGAAACAAAGGGACCTTTGGAGTTGCTCTCTGTGATTGGAGGAGGGCCTAAACTGGGGAAAATACTGACGGCTGGTTGGTGGGGCAGGTTGGCAGTGCTAGTAGCAAAGGGTTTGCCGACTTTAGGACTGGGGTTTGGGAAAAGGCCAGTTTGTGTTTAACACAAAGGAACTTTGGAAACAGGCCAATTTACAAGAGTAAATAAAATTATATGGATTTTAATGCTCGTAGGGAGGCTCATACAGTGAACAAATCACAGTGGCTAAATTAAACAAGCAATGAAATCCAAAACTGCGATGCTATGCATCACACACTGGGGGGGGGGGGAAACAAAGTGCTTAGCGCAGAATACATTGATATTTCGGTGGAAAACAGATCTTTTTAATATATTTGCTTTAATAAAGGATAGGCAAGCTAGTACTGTATTGGGAACTGTTGGGTGGTCACCCTCGGCGATTTTCGTGGTAAATTTACATTCAAAAAGTTGCGTCCAGTAAATTTGCCGTTAAATATTATTTTTTTGTTCGAGCACGTGGCAGGGATCTGGGGGCAAGTTAAAATAACAAAAGAGTAAATAATTAACGAAGTGAAAGTGCTAGAACGCATTGAAAGTGGGGCATTAACTTTGCAGTGGCAGAACTTAGTTGTCATGGAAGTGAGAAATTTTTCATATATTTGGGCGCGCAACAAACAAGATAAAAAATATCACATTCGACACGATTACAACCTATTCATGAGGTTTAGTACCTTTGCAAAGGAAGCCCCTCCTATTCTACAACTAAGCTAATCTAAGTCGGCTTTTTGCCTGGGAAAATTGAAAAGAAGTAAATTTACATTTGTACAAATTGGTTGGAGTTACGATGACCGGAAGAGAGTGCGTTGCAGCCCATTTTGGTGACTTTTTCTTAAGCTTTTAGCTGGAGAACCAGATGGAAATTTTGGGTTCTGTTTTCGCAGAATGAAAGTTAGAGAATGTGGCTATTAAGAATTTCTATGATGGGTCATTTCTGGTTTTAACTCGTGTAGATACAGTGGTTTGAAGTTGGAGGTCGGACAAGTCAGGGGCGGGGAGGCACCATGACTTGGAAAAAAAAGTTGAGAGTTCGTGAAAACGAAGTTTCCCGGAGGTTTTTTTGACAGCTGGAGTCCCGGTATCCTCTCCAAAAGGGTTTTGGCCAAAAAGCCCTTACAAGCCCCCACGCGGAGGATTCATTTGGGGTTCTTGGTGAACTCAAAGTGGAAGCTAAAACAGAAAAGGTCAGTGCACACAAGACATGCCACTATCAAGACTGCCAAGCCATGTAAAGTAATTCAAGAACAACACGAGTTAAGCATTACCTCGGCTTTATCACGCCAATGGGATGGTATCCAAACGCCGGATCCACAAGATACAATTAAAAAAAATTTTTAAGTAAAATTGAAAATTACGAAATTTAAAAGAACACTAGTTTTGCAGCCATTAACTAAATGCTGTCCGCGCTGCTTCATGCAGGAAATCGTACAAGCATTTAGAGTGTGGGGCAAAAACACATTTATAAAAAAAAATTGATTTTGTATTTACATTAATTACAAAGTTATTTTTGTGTAAAAGAAAACTGCAAATGAGGTATCCCACTACTGAATTGTTCATACGAATCCAGATTATGTCAAATTGTAGAATTTTTTTTAGCTGTGAAACTACCCAAAACACCTCGCCGTCCACCCTTAACCTAGGCTGCGGTAGCGGTTAGAAAAGGGTTTTCTGTAAACGCGTAGTAGAATAGCGGCCCCATTTAACAGTAACTAATACCACTAGAAATATTTAAGGTTACCAGACAACTTGGTTTACAAGAGAATTTTAAACACTGAAGGGTTTTGAGGTAGGACCCATAACGTAAAATACAAGAAATACAACACTGGGAAGTTTATGGATAATAATGCAACAACCTTATAAACAGGGCTATCCTTTATCTCCCAGAGGTAGACAGATTTCTGTTCTGGGAAGAAAGAAATTTCGTACAAACCGAAAGAGGAGCCAACCGGGGACAAGTTGCAACTCCTGTAGAATATTCCTAATGAATATTTAATAGGTGTTGTTAAAATCTCTGTTAATATCCTTCCACACAGGAAGGCGTTGATAAGAACAGGGAGAATAAAACATTGGCGCTTAAAATTTTGGTGAGAAGTTGTGAAACGGGAAAAGCTGAAGGTCCCTTTTTTTGTGGTTGCACCTTCAATATACCATGTAATATTTTAAAGCAAAAAACTTACATAAATAAATAAATGGTTCTCAGCATCATTGTTACACTGAAAAAAAAGTATTTAATAATACAGTTTAAACAAAATACCGACTCAAAGTGTCACCGTTCAAGCGATACTTTCCAGGTTTGTATAACTACAGTCTCTGAAGTTTTAAGATTAAAATTCAGCAAAGACATTATTTAGGTTTTGTTGCTCCTAGACGGAGCCATGGTTGTAACGGTGTACTCCTTACAAACGTTTAAGAGAACTTGAAAGGGAAAACTAGTTGTTTACGTTTCCGGTTTTTAGTGGAAACTCGACATGAAGAAAATTTATACATTACTAGGGTTAAACATGGTGACCTGCACCAGTTCGCACAAAAAAAAACTATTTAACGAAAACTACACAAGTTTTTAGTTATTCAGTTAGGAGAACTATGTAGCGGCGGACGCTACGACGGCTGAGGTGCTTGTTGCGCCCGGACATCATTAGTTGACGAGTATTGCTTAGCATCAAATTTTGGTGAATATTACGACTTTTTACGATAATAAGCACAGCATTGGCTACAGTCCCGGCATGGGGAATGAAGCGTCGGTGTCATAACTATAGGCCTAACCTTAATGCTACCGGTAATTTCACTGCCACCAACGGTGGATTAATTTAATTGCCTAAACGAAGTATAAAGCTAAAAGAGCTACATAATAGTTCACACTTAAAAATAATTAATCTACTAGGGAACAAACCTGAAGTTTTAAACTCTTGGTTTTTATTTTAAAACATCAGAAAATGAATATATAAAACACTTTTACATTTACAGTTCACTAGTCTTGGCTTTAACCAGTTTGAAAAGCACTTGGCTTGAATTTACACTTTTGGAAAATTCACTTAAACAAGAACAACGAAGTTGATTCTTAAACACGCTTAATTTCGATTAGAAAAAGTATTTTTATCTTGGGTTCCAATCCTGTAATACCCAACAAGCTGAACCGCGTCTGCTAAGTTACAAATATATTTGAAAACTGTAGTTTTCAAGTCGTCCAACAGTTATTTTTCCCTGAATCCACGAGGATCAAACCGTCCCTTTGTTTATATTTAAAAATGAACAAAGAATGAACTTGGCTTTGTAGAAAGAGATGCCTACTCTAACATTATGGTGGTAGGGACCAGAACTGCCGATTTGGCTTACCAACCATAAAGACTCCTAAGCTAAGGGTTAGTTTAAGTTAAACTATAAATTTAGAATTGGGGGTCCTAAATTAAACTTTTAAGCTAAAACTAGTTACATACGAACCACTACCATTTTGCCCGGCATGGCAACCACGGACGTGACATCTCCACTCCCGACCGGCATGACCCTTCTACCTTGAGAGATCTGTGAGCTGTGCCGACTGAGCTGTAGAGGGAGGGCAACTGGGGCTTTTTATGCTGGAGCAGCGTATTTTCTCGACCAAAGCGCGGATGGTTAGGAGAGCTGCGGGGGTCTGATTGGTGGAGGGCCAGGAGAACAATGAGAAGGTCGGTAGAGCAAAGGGTTTTGGTGCAGAGCCGTTTGAAGGAGTAGAGACATGTAAAAGATACACCAAATTGAGTTTTCAACTCATGAACTTTGGGAAAGGCCTTTACATTAGGATATTGACTACGGATTGATTATTTACATGAGTGCTTTGTGAAATGGGTCTTGTTAAAGCTTAGTACTTTGGTGTGCGTAATGAATAAATCATTACTACTAAATTTTATAAGCTATAACGGTAAACTAAAGTGTTACACACCACAACTAGGTTGGGGGGGGGGTACTGAATTTTTTTGCACCGACTGACTTTGGATTGGCATTGGGAGCAGATCTTTATAAGATTTTTGGTTTTAATAGAAGGACAAGGTATTGCACACATTCGGATGGTCACAGTCGGAGTTTTGGTAGAGATTAAAGGCAGAAATATTTACATAAAAATTCGTGTCCGGTGATTGCCGATGTCGAATTACTTCGGACTAATGGTAGCGTTCTGGGGGCAAAAGATTATTAATAAAGTATAAAATCGATAAAAAAAAACTACCTTAGTGAATGCTATAACGCATTAGTTATGTTGGAT
>JAHWFP010026659.1:3592-14388 GCA_023313725.1 Lithobius niger
CAAATGAATAACCCACTGTTGGGTCAGCAAAATTAGTTCATAAAACTGGCACTAGGCGTTGTGTCATTACTTTATAATTGGGTCATTTATTGAAATTTAACCCAATGATCGACCAAATGAATAACCCACTGTTGGGTCAACAACATTCGTTCATAAAATGCTCACTAGGTGCTGTGCCATTGCTTTATAATTGGGTCATTTGTTAAAATTTAACTCAATGATCGACCAAATGAATAACCCACTGTTGGGTCAATAAAATTCGTTCATGAAACTCTCACTAGGTACTGTGGGTCATTACTTTGTGATTGGGTCATTCTTTAAAATATAACCCAATTTTTCGTTAATAGAAGTGACCCAATTAGTTGGGTTTTGTTTACTTTTTATATTGGGTCATTAAAAGAACTTGTGACCCAATTGTAGTTAAAAAGTGACCCAACATGCACAACCACCAAGTTGGGTTAACGATTTAACCCAGGATTTTTTAGAGTGCAGAGTGCCTTGTTGATATCCAGGATGGTTACAAAAACAATGGCGGCCGTCGATTAAAGTCGCCTCCTCCAGGAAGACCTAATCGTTCGTAAAATACTTGCAGGACTCAAGATACACCGCGCAATCAATACATATTGTTCAGTATACACCACGCATTCAGATTTTGTATTAGTGTCCTGTTGGTATGTATGTCGTTCCAACTTCATACGTCAATTGAACATATTTTATATTCTACCATATGACACGTCAAATTACTAATGCAGTGTTAGTGCATCCTTGTATATTACTGTGTACTACCTTCATGTTTTACAATGATATTTATTACGGAGGTACAGTAATAAGAAGGAACTCACTTGCTACTGTCGAGATGCTGCATTTGTCTTTCTTTTAGCAAATTTCTCAAAATATAATTTTATATTTACTGTTTTGAAATGTAAAAAATTTAAAAATTAAATAAGATCCTTGGATGCCTGGTCATTTTGAAGCCGATCTGGGCTGAGAACCTATAAGGATTTTCTTTCCATAGCCTTACTTAAAGGGAAATTACATGCATTTTGACATGGACGTTTGACTTTTGGATCACTTACACAATAACTAAACACAAGAATTGCGGTAAGAATACGTTACTTACGTCCGATATAACAATTTAATTAATGCATCACCAAAGCACGACACGGAGATCGCCATTGTTTTGCTGGAACGCCCAGAAATTAATGCTGACAGATGTCACTTTTCGATTTCGACTCGCAGCCGATTGAGATAGCTGTATTGACTGTAAGGAGCTCAAGCGTCTGACAGCCTTAAGCTGGCCGGCAGTGTAGTGGTCAGCTAAGGCCGTCAGACGCTTGAGCTCCTCACAGTCAATACAGCTATCTCAATCGGCTGCGAGTCGAAATCGAAGAGATCCGTCTGTCAGCATTAATTTCTGCGCGTGCAAACCAATGGCGACCTCCGTGTAGTGTTTTGGTGATGCAGTAATTAAATTATTATATCGGACGTACGTAACGTATTCTTACCGCAATTCTGGTGTTTAGTTATTGTGTAAGTGATCCAACAGTCAAACATGCATGTCAAAATGGATGTAATTGCCCTTTAACCCTTTGACTTGCAGCATTATTTCACTAGTGGTAGTCACGCAGCGCAGTGCTAAATTTAGTAGAGCAACAGAATTCAAATTTGAAATCAGTTGGAATGCTTGAGTGAGGTTGATACTTGATGCCAGTAGATAGCTGCTATAGCATTGGCGCAGGGATATAGGATGGTATGGATATATGAGGCGAATTTTAGTTATGGGCTTACAAATTCAATATAAATGGACACGATTGTAAGGTGGATGATTTTCACCCAAGATTCTGACAGTGCTTATGTTACTAATATAGTTGCTACCAAAGCACCAATGCTGATTCAGAATTATATTTAGCTTGATATAGCTTTTTTTTTTCAACTGTGGATTCCATAACAAATTTTTACGGTCTATTTTTGGCTATATTTTAGTTTTTGTTTACTGAAATAATTGAAAAACTATTTTCAGTGCTGACTTTTCAATAGCACCGATGGACAGCTCTCGAAAAAACGGTTCGAATGACGTACTCAAACTTCAAAATCGGTCAAAGAGGGAAGAAAAAAAGTCCAGTGTAGAGTGGATTTTCTTTCGTTCAAGTTTCATTACTTATAAAATTAAAGTTATTCAGTTTCGATGGGCAAGAAAAATGAAAATCATGACACAGCAGTTCGCTTTGTCACCCCCTAGCAAAATTTTAAACCGTCTGTGTCAGAAGGGGCTGCTGTCGTAAACCCTTTTTTCTCACTAGGAAACAGGCTTTGGGCCTATTGTAGGCGGAGCGGATAGAAATTTATTTTAAATTTGTTTTTACTCTCATTCTAATGGCTTTGCAATACTTGCTAATGGTCCTTAAAAAGCTGGTGATTATTCACTCGGCTACATTTGAGCTGAAGGTCTTTGCTGGGCTTTTTGACTTTTTAGCTTTTTTTTCCATTTTAGGTAGGCCTAAGCTACGTTTCATATCAATTTTAAGATGCTTTCGTTTGCGCCCAAATTTACTCTGTTTCGTTATTGCAGCCTCTTCTGCCATCGCTGCTGTAGTAAAATACCACGTTAGCCACCGTGGTTAAGCAGGCAAAGAACGTGCAACCGTCAATAATGCTTACATTGTTTATATTTATTGCAAAGTATCTTTTCTAGATTTAAAATATTAACAATAAAGCATATGATTGATTGATAGTTTATTGAGCTTTCAAGGCCTACAACTATATGCGCTCACTCTAAACTTAACCTAACTTAACCTGACAAAGCAAAACATTTAATAAAGGGTTTCAAAGGGTTTAACGAGCGTTAACCACTCCTGGTTATCTGCCCGAAGCCCTAAGGCCAGAAAACATTTAACTGCAAGCTAAACAATCATAAGTAAAGATATTACTTCACAATAATCAAAAGATTCAAAAGATCCGCGGCGCCCTACGCCGCCTTCTATAACAATATTGAAGCGCACACCTCTAGCACGTACTACAACTACGAACGGTATTTTTTTTTTAAATTGGTATTATCACAATTGTAGGTCCGACGGTGTTAGCTTGGGTGTAAAGATAGCATTTCAATAATTCTAAAGCTTTCAGAAGTTTTAGCCTAATTTTTATCTGCGTTTTAGTTTCGTAAGCGACAACAGGACAGAAATTAGGCTTATTGCGTTCGAGGTTAAGCCTATTCATTCTTGCAACACGGGATCTGCACGGGGTTGAGACCGCAGTTTCCGTAGCAACCCAGGTATGTTGAAATTATTATACGAAGCCAAATTATTGTTCTGTGTTACGGTGTTAACACGTCGTCTACTGTATGCTAAATGCTTTAATTTTATATGAGCGTTTCCTCCTGCAGCGGCGTTTGAGGGTCCACATTTGGGAATTTGGGATTCCCGTTTATAGTGTCAACGCCAATGTGGTTGCCATGTTGGCTGAATTCCTTCAAGCATTCTTATTCACATGAAACGAATGTGAGTTGTTAACGAATCCATCTGTTTTTTTGTATTTTTTTCCAACTGCTTGCCTTCTTCTAGTGGTAAAAGTGCTATAATCAAATATTATTATTTCGCTTAGTTACGTCAAAAAAGATTGTTAGCTATACTGAAGCAACATTGATTTATTTTTCCGTTTTATAAAAGTTCACTTGATTACTAGCAGCACGGTATATGCTTCGTTGGAATTCCTTAATTCACGATTCCAAATTTACAATGGTGAGTTTTAGAAATAAATTCGAAAATGTGTAATTTCTCCCGTATTAATTGTTCGATTTACGGCAAATTTTGGTTCAGCAATACTTTTTGGGGGTATCAAGCGTTGTGTCAAATTTCATTCCAATCCGATCTTTCGTTTGGGCTTTATATACCCATACTAAAAATGTGCAACCAACCAACGAACCAACCAACATTTTGAAATTTGGTGTCCGTTATAGGCTACGCTTCGTTCGCTCGCTCCCCCAATTATCGTGTTGAGTATTGTATGGAATTTTCTCCATTCTGACGTGTAGTTCTATATCCACCAAATTTCCAAAATTCGAGGCCAAACAACAGAACGTTCATCTCTCCAGTTTGTAAGATGAAGCTGATCATTTACCACTTCCCGTCGTGTTTTGAATTTACTTTTTAACATTTTTGTTTTGTCACTTTGACCGACCGTTGTCCTTTTTAGTAGGAGTGGCTTGTATATAGGAGGGCATTCTGTGGTACTTTGTTGATTCCGCAAGCTTACGGTACAAAGAACGGGTAATTTGTTTCCAGCTCTTTTTAAGGAAAAAAAAAGAAGTGCTGGAAACAACTTCGAATGCTTTGCCCACGCGCTCCAACGAAACCTATTGTGTGCGCGGTTTATCTTGAGTCCTGCAGTTATTTTATGAGCGGCTATGTTTTCCTGGAGGGGGAAACGTTGATAATTTTCAAATTTACCATTGCCAATTAGCCGTTTGATTAGCCAAATTGGCATGGCGTAGTTTATTGCCTTCATATCCCTGAATTGCTGTGTTGTTGCCATATCAAAGTGCACTCTCCTTATTTAATACGTAAAGTTTTCGTGAACAATTTCAAAAATTAACCATCCACAGTAAAGAATGTCAACCAAAATGTTGTTTTAGCAGAAAAAATCTCTCTCGTCCAATGAAATGTATACTGATTAATTTCTTGTTTTTAGGGTACTTTGGATCTTCCCGCCATACGAACCATCTTATCATCAAGTTAGCTACAAGTACCAGTTGCCCTCGAATCCTCCATCACATAAGACAATTCTTCTTTACTCCAAGAATGTCTGACAGCGAATCACATCTTCCTAACATCTTCGGAGTGGCCGCTGCTTGGGCCCAATTGGTGGCCTTAGTCCCCATGCTCATCATGTACGACAACTCGGAAGTGGAAATCATGAACACGGACATTCCTGACTATCAGGGCCCTGTTGCCTTCCTTGGCCAGGCGTTGGCCATTGCCTTGGTTGCCATTGGATCGGTCAAGAAGATCTTTAGTACGAATGAATTTGCTTTGGACTCTAAGCGTAGCATTAAACTTCAAAATCCTTACGACGACCCTGACATTTATTTCCGGGTGAGTGCGAAACGATAACTTTTAATTTTTTTCATAAATTTATTAAAGACGGACACGTGCAGTACACTTGCGCGTTTTAATAACATTTGTAATTATTAGTCCACTCAAATTAGACCAAATTTAGGTGGAAGAATTCATAACAAGCTGGTTTTTGGTACAAATGTATAGGTTATCAGCCACCTTTCCGAGGAGTGAGGTATATCAATGTCGTGGCCCGCAGGGCCGAGCCATTGTTGTATCTATCCGAGGAAAGTGGCTGATAACCTATTTATCACCCAATTTCACGATCTCAGTCCGACAACAATAGTACAGCACGCACACAACAAAGGATGAATCGTGCTGACGTTCTTTAGCTCAGAAAGGTCGACAATGCGACAAAGATGTCATTGTTGACAGCATTGTTATTCCTTGCTTAGTGAAGGGTTCTGTGCTCTTGTTTTTTGATTGTAACTCGATTCCGAACTCGATCCCATCGCCGTTCATACCGCGGAAACTCAACGACGAGCAGCCCCTTCAGACAACTAATGTTAAATTTTTTTTAGGAGAAGTTGTTTGAAAGGACTATTCGGCGTTGAGTTTCCACGGTACTGAATCGTAAATAACCTTTACAGTTCAGTGTCATAATGTTTTCGTGTTACAAGAAAAAATAAATAATAAAACGAAAGCATTTTTGCTTGCTTAAGCAAAACAAGCTCTTCACAGTGCTGTTCTTAATTTTAATCCTGAGTGTAACGTACTTTAACATCTGGAGCAAGCATGTTCTTAAATTCATAAGCAGGCATGATATCCAGGCGTGATATCCAAGAGCAGGCGCGATATCCGATATCACTCCTCCTTTTGCATCTCAGTCGTAAACCATTGTTGCAATATCGTCGTGTTCGATTGTTAAAGGAGGACTGAGATCGTGAAATTGGGTGATAAGGGTTGGATATCGCCCGCTTTCCGAGTGCTGGGATCTAACAATGTCGAGGGCGCTCAGCGCCCGAGCCATTGTTGGATTCCAGCATGAGGAAAGCGGGCGATATCCTTCTTCTCACCCTCTTTGAAGCTATCAGTCCGACATACATTATTGAGCGCAAGTGAGCGCGAGTGGAATACATTGTTGCGTTTAGCCAGAAAAATGTTTGTGTTGAATATTCGTTAAGACGCAATTCTGTACGCAACGAAATGAGCAACGTTTAATTTTGAAAGCGGTTGCAATGTTGTAATTAACACGAATTCAAGAACGATTTTTTTGACGTTTGAAGAGGAGTTGGTTTCAAAAATTGTTCCATTTAGCTGATTATATTCGGTTGCTTTATTCCTTTTTGTCGAAACCAACGTTTGTAAAGCAGCGGTTGCACTGTTGTGAGTAACGTGAATTGTTGAACGTTGTTTTTTTTATTTTTATTTGTTTTAGTAAATTTATTTCGTTTGTTTGTTTTCTTCCACTTTTCATTTAACACAAACGGGGGCTGGGATCCACGTGGAGTGTTGGGATCCAGGATCCCAGCCCTCAACTGTGGATCCCAGCACTCCTCGTCCTCGTTCATTGTTGCGATCCAGTCGTGTTGTATTGTTATAAGACGACTGAGAGCTTCAAAACGGGTGAGAAGTTCGTAATGTCTTGGTTTCAACATACTAAAAGTCCTCAGCTGTCCGTGTTGAACTGTATATCGCCGCCATCTGACTGAAAATATGTTTAAATCCGATATTGTAGAGCATGGAATTGTCTACAAAAAAAGGTTCTACGTGCTTTTTTTTTTTTTTTTGAATTGAGGCTATGAATCACCGAATAAACGTGTCAAAGAGCAACATCATTACACTTCGTACATCAGTACGGCGGCTTGGAGCCTAAATTGATGGAATTGTTCACTTTTTGTGAAAAGCATGAAATTTGGTATGGTTGCAGATGAAGTGTACCTGTATAAAATAGCTGTGATAGCAATTTACCACCCTCATAACCGTTTTTTTTTTTAGCTTTAACTCCGTATCCGTCAATAGGGCCGTATCCAGGTATATTTTCCTGGCACCTGCAGAATTAAAAATGAATTCGCCCCCCCCCCCAACAAAAATAGTATTCCCCAGTGAATTTTCTTTTCTTTCGGCGTCCATAATTTAACCATACCTGGACTTTAAAAACCAAATTACCATAAAGTCGTTTTAATGCAGTAATCAACATTATTTTTATTAACAATCAGCCCTTTTTTGTGCTTGATTACCGTTTCCGTATTTCAAAAAGGCCTCCTGAAGCAGACATTTTAAAAGCAAAATTAGCCAATTTCATGTCTGGCGTAATATTGTGTTGATATTATAAACATATATGATTAACTCATTACAAACTGTAAGCTTTATTCAGAAACATGCTATTTTTATTTCGCTTACCAACAAAATAAGTGTCTTCCTAGGCGGCGTAACAAATAACCATGCTCTCTGTCATGGCAGCTTTCAATTTTTAACCATGTTTTTCATCAACTTCTGAACTTTAAATTTTTCTTTGCTTGGAATTTTAAGATTTATGACATGATTCGGAAAGCATGATCTTTCATTTGAAACCTTTACCACCTTTTTACGTTACGTAGTTCTCTGGAATAATCTCGAGTTTGTAAACAAAACTCAATATCGTAATCCACTATAAGGGCGCGTTTACCCAAAGACAGTTTTCTCGCTTACTAGTTTTTATTTGGTCAATACTAAATCTGCTGGCTAAATTGTCGGAGAATGCGGCTTTCGAGTTGCCTATACGTAGTAACCATGGTAACAACGCGGACACAAATTTTCTCCTCGTGCCTCGCAACACGACGTACGATGCTTTCAACATGACAGCGTGATTTAAGACAACAAGAAAACAATTTTTACTGCAGTACATGACGACGGACATATTCCTGAATACCGGCATTCGAAGGTTTGTCTTCGATTCGATAACTACGAAATGGACGCCATGTTGGATTTTGAATTCTCGCTGCGAGTAGCTATTTATTCTGCCGTCGTTTGATCACTGCTAGGAGCTGTTTTTTCAGCGAGAAGAGCAAATTTTGGAAATAGCGTGAAATGGCAACAATGTTGTAGCAATGTTTAAAATGACTGTTGCACTTTGTTCTTTATCCGTGTTGTTATTTATAATACATTTAATTTGTTGTCTATTACCGCAATCATTTAATAGAAACGGGAAATTAATCGTAAATAAATAACGGTTGCCTAGCAAATAGCTTTCGGCGAGCGAGAAGGTCTCGTTGCGCAAACGAGCCCTAAAGGCCTCGTCGCTCTTCGTGCTTCTCAGCCTAAAGAAAATCCCCGCACGTGCGGGGGCTGCGGGGTGCTGGCAACGGCCCTGTCCGTCAACAAATCAAACGCACCATGTGAAGCAACAACGTTGAATACACAATTCTAGACAAGAAAGGTGATATACATCTTATGCGTGTACAACCTTTCAGAAATTCAGAAAAAAATTTCAAATCGTCGATTCAGTCGTAATTGTTTGTTTTCAACCCCTCCCCGCCCCTACACAACAATAATTTGTCTTCGAAACGCGTCTGCGCACGATGTAAAACAGGTGGAGTTCTAAAATGTAAAGCAATTCGTTAGAACGAGTGAGTTATGTTTTGCATTGGTCGTTATAGTCTAAACAAAACGTGTCTGGGTCACGGCAAACGCTTAAAGATGTACACTTTCATTCTTATGGTCTGAGGGCGCCACGTCAATTATTTGCTTTTACGACCTTATTACGACAACATGCAAACATGACCTGAGGTTTGCAATAGTATACCCGCCCATTAAACAAGCTATAGCAAACATGTTTGTTTTCCTTTTCATTGACACCGACTGACTCCATGTTTTCACCGGTTTTTTTTTTCTCTGCGTTGTGGTCACACCACATGGATAAATCTGTTAAACCAGACTGGCTACGCTGTACAACATTCTTGCATGGTTCGTACAAGATGCTTGAACTCATTAAGAAAAAAAAATTCAAGGCCTTGAATTCCTTGAAATTATTAGCTATGTCCTTAGAAGGCCTTGAATTACATTTTTTTTGTCTTAATTTAAAATAGTGCCCTGGCTTTGTACAAGATGAAGACGAAGTTGCAATTTCTTCTTGCGTGTTTATTGTAAACTAGCGAAGTCGCTCGCTTCGCTCGCTCATTCCGTGTCGTCTCGCTCTCCTCCGCCCCCCTCCCGTCTCGCCCCCCTCCCCCTTCATTTAATTTGCCGTTTGGTCGGTAGATGGCATCGTATGTTCGCGCTGCTGGCCGTTGCGTTCCGGTGCAGCTACTATCTCAGCGGGGCTTGGCTGCTACTCTCATAATTTGCCGTTCCGTCGGTAGATGGCGGAGATGGCATCGTATGCAGCTGCTGTAGAAGCAGATTGCTGCTGCGCTGCCGATGGTTTGCGGATCTTGTGTAATTATATATATACTAGCAGAGTCGCTCGCTTCGCTCGCTCATTCCGTGTCGTCTCGCTCCCCTCCGCCCCCCTCCCGTCTCGCCCCCCTCCCCCTTAATTTAATTTGCCGTTCGGTCGGTAGATGGCATCGTATGTTCGCGCTGCTAGCCGTTGCGTTCCGGGCGCAGCTACTATCTCAGCGGGCCTTGGCTGCTACTCTTATAATTCGCCGTTCCGTCGGTAGATGGCGGAGATGGCATCGTATGTCCTGCTTGCTGCTGCTGCTGCGCTGCAGATGCAGATGGCTGCGTTGCGGATCTTGTGTATATATATAGATAGATGTAAAACGTTGTTGAGTTTCTCCCTTAAATTTTGTTGTTCCGCACGTTTTCTTTAGTTGTTTATTCGGCTCTTAAAACAAATCTAGGGGGAAGGGTCTAAGAAAAGTGCTGATGGCGAAAAAAAGCGGACGAAAAAACATTTCCTGTTAAAACTCCTTCACCTGCCTGGTGAAATTCGAGCCAAGGCAACTGACCCGGCTACCTAACTTGTAACAATAACACCACGAAAAAAGCCAGAAAACTATGTTTTTCCATCGGTTGTTCTTTTCTTCTCCCGGCTTTTTTAGCTCTTGAATTTTTTTCCGCGCATGTTAACAACCTGAATATTTTATTGTTTAATGAGATGTTTTTGGCTTAGCACTGTTAAAATTTCTAGGCTCTATTTGAAGTTTGTTGGTTTGGTGGTAGTTTGTTTCATATTGGTCTTGGAAAAGCCCTTGAAAAATTACATTAGTTTTGGAAAAAATGTCCTTGAAACGCTTGAATTTCTTGTGTGTGTTCTCGTGTGAACCCTGTCTTGGGTAATTATATTGACTTTGACGTCTTCAACCACAGCCGCTTTGTGAAATAAGCCGGAAATGTATGAAATCAGGGAGCCAATTAAATGGTTCACGGACTATCTGTCGAATGGAATTAAACTTAAGTTCTTCCAGGAGAGGCATAAAGGAAGGGCCATAAGGCACGACGGAGTGCCCGTGATAATATAACCGCATGTTCCACCTTTCGTTTGCGTCGCGACCCAATGCGGCCAAATGTTGAACGATTGATCGAAAGTATTTTCGGGGATATCTCACGTTAGAAATATGTTTAAACTGTAATATAATAAACAGGTGTGAAAAATACCGCTCGAGGAAATGTCCAGGAAATTTGGCAACTCCACGAACGTGAAGCGGGAGAAGTAGATGGCTTCTTTAAGCCAATGCCGACTGCGGTAGAAATGACGTGTCTCGCTTCTTGATTCAACGCCAGCTCACACGTGTAGAGATGGGGGGGGGGGGGGGGGGG
>JAHWFP010026669.1:23199-35052 GCA_023313725.1 Lithobius niger
AACCACGTGGCTTATAGCCAGCCCCCCCCAACTTAAAAAAAAACGTAATGTGTTTTTGACAATGCGGTACCACTTCATAAAATGTGTGTTATTGTGCCGTACCAAATTTGATGAACTCGTAGTGTTCGACATGAATAACCCAACGATAGGTACCCCCATACTCCACTTTCGCTTTGACTGCAGGAAGTGTCATTTAAAGTAACTGTAGACACAATTTCTTCCTCTTGCATGCAGGACTACTTTGGAACTCTCTTCCATCACAGGTCGTTGAGACTGATATCATAATTTTTAAAACCAGACTTTTAGCCCATAGTATTGAGGAAATGTACGATTATTTTTAATTCTCTCTTTGGACGGTAGTTGTATTCAACTAGACATTTTTACAGTGGATGGGACGTAAGTGACAATTCAGTTTGACCTAACAATTTGACAATTGACAATTTGACAATTTGAACAGTTTGACCTAATAATTAGTATTATTAAATATTTTAACCAAATTTTTTTGTGATCTACAATGGCCGCTAGAATAAACGTCATCCGAGATTTGTAACTGAGACGGAAAGTAGAGAATTGTAGCCTAATACGTTCATTATTATGTAGGCCATCACTGCATTAAATTGTCCCAGTGAAGCACTTGATGCTAGCCGCACACTATTTAGATGAATTTAGTACGAGTCAAGGAAACGCAGTATTACGTTGTTGAAGATTTCTATGACAAGCCGCGGTATTTTTCATCACTAATCGGAAAATGCAGTTCGGTTGACTGGGAAGGGGCGTTAGCCGATGCATGGATTTATATACTATCACACTGCTTGGTAAGCTCCATGGTCTATGTAGGAACAATATAACTTAAAACAATGTAAGGCTGATTGAGATGGTATGCGCAGAAACTCTTGTACGGTAAATGCACCAATCCATTAGAGATAATGGCTTTCCCTTCAATGCAGTGGCCACGTGGATTGTTTGGAAACCCCCCTCCCCCCATTGTGGTTACTTGTGGCCGAAAGCCGACCTCCCCCCAAACCCCTGGCCGACCACGTGGTTTTTGAATGGCCCTTTAGTTCCAGTGCTAAAATTCATATTTCTACCATCTAGGATGTTTGAGCATACTGGATTGAAAAGCTCACTGGGTTAACTGGGTTGAAAAGCTTTTTCCAATGGTGAAAATTTCAAACTTAAAAAATTATTTTGCCAACACCAAAAACAAAGCAGTAAAAGATGAGTATCTACATAATAAGAGCGTAAAAATCAAGAGTTAAATTTTTGAGAAGTGATAATTTTAAGAAGCCTACAATCACTTTAAACTGGCACTATCACTGATTGAAAGTCTGCAGAATCTGGCAACGTCTAGCGCTATCTAGCACTTGCTGGCATCAAGCGAAAGAATGCGCACCACCATTTCTTTTAATGAAACAAACAAGCCACGACCTCCTTAATTATTGAGTGAAAAGTTGGTAGTCCTTGTGCACTTCGGAGCAATCTGTAAAGGTTAACAATTTCACTGCCGCTAGATGGCGCCACTATATTTTCGTATGATTTTCAATTGGTGATAGTGCCACTTTAAACACGAGTTCGTTTTTGTTTTCTAATAAAGAAAGGTTTCATAGCAGAACAAGTAAACAATGAAACCGGGCGAGCATTGAACGAAAAATTGAAAACGTATGTAGTGATTTTGATAGGAGGGTCTTGGCTAACAATTTTCTTTTCCAGACGACTCTGCGTTGATTATGAGAATGTCAAGCCCGACATCCTCATCTTAGGAAAAGCTCTTTCTGGAGGATTTCTTCCGGTACGTTATAGTGTTCGTTTAAGTGTACGTTTTTAAGTTTATTTATCGTTGTATTATTTTTTGATTTGCTTCATCGATTTCCTGCAGGTATCGGCCATTTTAGCTAATGACGAGGTTATGCTCAGCATTAAGCCCGGTGAACACGGCTCCACATACGGAGGTAATCCACTAGCATGTAGAGTTGCTATGGAAGCACTACAGGTGGGTGAATTGTTTTATTAACACTGCTGAATTCCATCATTATTATGATAAATAGTTACCAACAAGGCATATAGGTACTTCAAGTTCCTTTCATCAGGACGAATTAAAAAAAAAAAGTATACTAAAGCTGGAGCTTAAGAAATCTTCAGTAATTTTTTCTTGGTTTGTCTGGAGGTTTTGACATGTGTATCTCCGTATACAGGAAATCTTCCGTAACGTGATTTCCAGGACAGTCATGGATTCGGATGGGCAATTATTTAACCAAAGTGTAAAATTTGGAGACTCGGGGCTGGTTACCGGGGATTCTAACCATGGCCCATGGAATATTTTCCGTATGCATGAATCTCTAATTCTGTCCTCTAAAGTCGCACACGGACTAACATAGAGGCTAGGACCGTATTAAGATTTTTTTTTTTTTGCCCGGAGGAGCAATCCTGCCCTTCTTTCACAGTTGCGATAGGTAGAGTGTACCCATTGTGCCATTGCCCGTAATGGTTTGATGCAGTCTTTTTGCAAGTGCACATGGCGAGAAGAGATCGTCTTGAAATCCACCAGACACACTTAATTGTCCCTTTTCTTTGACAATAATTTTAAATACCACTGTCTGGTCAAAATAAATTGCAGCTTATTTTACGATTATATAAACAACAATATAATCAGCTCAGTCAGTGGTTTAAGCTCTTCCACCATCATTGGGTAGTTTCCTGCATTACAAAGAGCATCGGTCGTCAACACCATGGCTGATTCCTCATGGGCCAACCCAAGGCGTCTGGGTGAAGGTTATCACCTTGGGTCCCCACTACCACATGCCCCTCTGAAAAAACGCGATTTCATATCCCTTAACCGTGCCATTGCTGTTATAATGAAAAGAAAGCATGAATCTGGTGCCCAAAACCGAGCCAAAAAAAAAACGATGAAAGAAGATTTTTCTTGAACATTAACATGAACGCATCGTATTGCTAATAAATTTCTCAAGAATATGTAAAAACAGTACCCTTCAGAAGCCAGATAAGGCAGTGATGAACAGTAAAATGCTTCAGCTTACAGTGCTCCCCCAGACCCCCTTGCTGGCTTTGTTTGGCCCCCTCCCACAATTTGTTTCTGGCTGCGTCACTCTAAGCAGGGGCACCAAAATCAACTTTGCCCCCTCCCCCAGTTAACATAACCTTGCTACGGCACTGTTTACAAAAAAAAACAAAGAGGAAATCGGCTAAAACAAGGACAGAAAAATGAGGAAATCAGCTGAAATGAGGAAGGCTTTCATGCCCGAGTACGTTACATATATTCTTCAATATTACTATTTTTAATAGCGCTTCAGCAATTCAACTGATACACCAGTTTTTTTCTTTAGTCCCAAATAAGACGTGAACGATTTTTACTTAAGTTGGCACTGTGTTGGTGTATACTTGAGTAATTCTGTCATCCGCCCGCCCCTTTATTGTATGTCGCAACATCCAACACTTGGTGCTGCTCGGGTAAGTTCCCATTCCCTCTTCACAATTTCAATCTTGGGGGTGGTGGACAATTACCACAGTTTATGGCAAGTTTTGTTATTTCGTCATAGCCTTCATTCACGATAGGTTCAGTTCAGCACTGTATCCATCGTCACCATGTTTTTACATTAATGATCATGTATGAAAATACTCTTAGGTGCTGAAAGATGAAAAATTGGCAGAAAATTCACACAGACTGGGCAAGTTATTGCGGTCGGAGCTTAGAAAAATGCCAAACGAAGTGGTTAAAGTAGTGCGGGGCAAAGGACTTCTTGATGCAATCGTCATTGACAAACGTAAGTGAGCTTGCTGCACATTTTGAATTTTTATGATGCCATAAAAGTTACGGATGCCTTCATCCTGCTAGTTTTTCTTCATAGGGAGATAGTTTAAGTACATTAAAATATGAATTTTGAAGATAATTTTTAAAGACGACATCAGCAGCTACTTCTGACAAAGCAAGTCAGCTTCCAAAATATAGAGAATCCCAGATAGTTCAATTGAGCCAAACAAAAAAATTGGTGTGGTTTGCGTTACCTGACCGACCCTAAACATTTTTTTCGTTCTAAGGAGAAAATCCTCTCCCTACTTTGACGCTCCATTCTATTATACAAAAAAAGGTTAAACTACTTCCCAGAAAAAGGAAAAATGTTCCATGAAAATGAAAGTGAAATAAAATGTAGCGTTATTGCATAAAAATAATAAATTACGAATTTTGAAGTAAGTCTTTCTGATTTAGTAACAAACAAAGCAGTGTAAAAAAAAAAATTACGACTGACTGACCCTATTTTTTCTAACTGCGTAACGCAAACCAAACAATTTTTTTTTGTTTGGCCTTGGCTGCGTGAGTTTTAAATTATAATATTCAAGTCTTTGCAGTTATGGATGCGCCTTTTATTTTTAGAAAATCCTAATTCTCATTATAAAAGCCACGGAGCTTAGCCTATATGATGAAGAAAAGTAAACTTACATTTTGGTTCTTTTCACACCACTGTTTTCAAGTTAGTCAAACAATAATCAACAATATTATAAAATTACTGCAGGACGCGGCATTCATATGAATTGTTGAATAAACAAGAAAATAGCGATTGTATGCAATGAACCATGGCATTTTACTTATGTTTATGCACTCTAAGAATGATTTGGATGTCTTTAATTGGCACAAATCTATGGTTTGTTACACTGATTTATGATCATTGTCGGAATATGTGTACAGGTTGGATCATGAGAAAGAATACCATACTTGACTAAGGTGACCTGGGACTGCATCTGTATTTATCCTTATTTCATACAGAATATTCCTTATTTTTCTACTTTTCGTCCCGTTTTCAGACTTGTGATTTCCAAGTTCGTTAACAGCGGGTAAAAAAATTGAGATGGGACCTGCAGTTTGTCATTTTTTTTTCTTATCGTTCAGTATTTCGTAATCAGCAAACTTTGCCCAAAGCGTCAACGTCCCATCATTAGGTCTCATGATGTCGTCGTTGTAGGATTGTCGGCTTGTTGTCCTCCTTGTTCATTAGCGACATTGTCGTCACCACGGCTGTCACCTTCCTGGGTCATTAGTGACATCATCACAGCACACAACCGCGTCTTCACATGACCATGTCGTCGTCGCCGCCGTGTCATATCGTAGCATTGTTGTCTGGTATTATTCACAGAAGTTGCTCAGCTTGTGTTGGGGGGGAGAGGGGCATTTGGGATGACGGACTGTCTTCTTGTCTCTCTGTCATTCATTCGCCCAGTACACCAAATTCTTTCAGCCATCCTTTCGACATTACTCTTTATTCCGTACGTTAGTCTAAATTAGGCCCAGGCCTTAAGCTGGAAAACTTTCTCTGTATGTGTACTGGCACCTGATCACATCATCGGTTCCTAGGGATATTAGCTGTCTGCCCATTTAGCTGTCACGGACACAACTTCCTGCTTGCTATTTTCATCACACGAAAATTTCAAGGAGGATCCCGATGTCATTTCCTAGCAACATCTCCTAGCAACCACCTATCTTTGACCGGAGCAACAAGGAGAAAAGTCAGAACATGAAGAAAAGAACTCCTCAACCGCTCCGCATCGCCAGGACTCTTCGCTTCTCCCTCTAGCCACCTTGCACCAGTCTGATGCCCTTCTATGAACACACAGTGATGAGAAAGATCACTCTTTGACGGGCCCACGACTAGTGCTGTGTCGGTAACTGAAACCGAACCGCGATTTCGGTTTTTACGTATAAACCCAAACCGAATTGGAGGTTTTTTTAACACCAGTTTTTTTTTAAAGCAGGTATGAATAAGTTAAAAGGCAACTTTCCATAGTCTTTTATCAATAAAATCATATCGTAAACAAACTAATCGACGGCTTTGTCAAAATGGCAGTAGCTGACAATAAAGGTGACTGCCACAACAACGAACGGGAGGAATTTTGTCTCGTTCATGAATGCTCAATTGAACAACACTGTGCCAACTTTTGTATTGTTAAGAAAAAAGCATAAGCACCAAATATAATCGCTAAATCTATTTAAGGTAAGTTAAGTGGGATTGTTAAATATTTCCCCAAAAGTAATGTGGTTGTTTACATCTTTCGCGATAAGTAGGCACCTTGGTCAGCGCAGCGGATTGCTACTCGCGAATAATACACCAGGAATGGTGCATTGATCCCTATGTTGAATTTTTGTTTTCAACTAGATTATTAAACAAATGCCAATAAAAATTATTAAAAATTATAAGTACGTTTTTCTGATTACAATTTAAAAAATAAAGCATTTTCAAAAAACAGTAACTCCAACATTTTATGCAAGGGTGTGTTGGAAGTTCCTGGACAAAACAATCAAGGAAAACTGATTCGCGTGTGAAAACGTCAACATAACGTTGGTCGAGGATGTGGGGACATTTTTGTGACTTAGATGTGTCTTTTATCATTTGAACAACAAAACCGAAATCGAATCCGATACCAAGGATTACTTTGTAAGAAAAACCGAAACCGAACCGATTCGTCAAAAATGAAACCGACACAGCACTACCCACAACCTTCCCTGTACACCATAGCCTTCGCCGGACAAACTTCTTCCGCCACGGCCTTCTCTTGTTGCCACAGGAAAACTTAACATCAGCGAATTGGCAAGAACATTCTTCTTGATTTCGAAAGACTGCTGACCTCTTTTTCAAGCTTTTCAAATGGATCTTCTCAAGAGATCATGATAAAAAGTACAACTTACGAAAAATCCATGTTTCAATGCTGACAACTGGCAAATTTTTTACTGTTTTTACTAAGTCTTCCTCAGGCGATAGTCTGGAGGACCATTTAAACGTCCACTCCAGTCAACGAACTTTTCGTCTGCTCATATGAATTTTCTACAAGTCCTATTGCTTCATAATGGGACTGAACTGAATCGAGTGAGAAGTTTGACATCAATTAGCACGAGTTTCTTCCAAAAAAGTCAACTTTGGAAGAGAGCACCCAGAGTAGCAGGGACAGTCAGCAGGAAAGCATCCACAACAACCAGGAATGCTGACAAAAGGCCCACTGTGAGGCAGCAGGACTTGTAGAAAATTCAAATGTGAACAGACTAAAAGTTCGTTGGAAGGAAAGGAGTGGAAGTTCGAGTGGTGCTCCATACCATCGCCTGAGGAAGCCAGTAAAAACAGTCGAAAATTCACCAGTTTTCAGCGTTGAAACATGAACTTTTTATCATGAACGACAACCAAAGTAAAACCGAATTATCAGTTTTGGTCAAGAGACCACAACTTCGAAAGGTCTCTCTCAAAGGTTGTATAACAGACCTTTTTCGAATCAACTTGAAAAGGTCTCTCTTACAACCCATCCAGTCCTTTATCTTCCTCGGTGCACTATTTGACCTGGATGAGGACCTTTCGCAAAGTCGTCGGCCTTTGGAATGTAGCTGTGACCTCGTCCCCTATGCCAGATGGAGAGTTCGCCCTCTGCATTAGTACCGAGGGGCTCACTGGAAACCAGTACCCACCAAATTCCAACCAGTTTTAAGACAGAATTTGGACGTCGCCGGATTTTCCAGAAGCAAATGTCCTGTGGTGGTGCGACCCAACAAACGGTGCATCTAAAGTACCCATGAAGTATCCATCTGAAGTAACCCATGGATGCTTCTACCACTGGGTTGGGTGCCCGCACCAACGTCTCGAAAGCTGCTGGAGTCAAGAAAGATGGGCATTGCGACAACACCACTGCTGTTGCCTAATCGAGCAAGGGAGGAGGTAAGCATTTAATGAATCTCCAGACCATGTCTTCCTGTTGGCCACCCAGCAGGATATCAAGATAACTTGTCTGCCAATCCCAGGGAACCAGCTGTCAAGAGAAGTCAAAGTCCCGGCAGTAAATGGACCCTGAAAGCTGCAATGGCAAGAAGATCTTAAAACTTTAGGGAATCTCGATAATCGACCTCTTAGCCACAAGCTCAAATTATCAGCTCCCAAGTCCCTTCCCCTGATCCTCAAGCATGGGCAACGGACATTCTAAGAGCATCATGGACCATGATGTTCACTTCCCTCTTTACATCCTTTTACACTGATACTGGACAAGATCACAAAGACTTAAAAACAGTCATCCTCATCACTCCAGATTGATCAGCTAAACTTCTGATCGACTAACCCGCTGAGCTGCCTATGGAGGAGAATCTGCTCACCCAGAAGAAAGGAAGGATCCTTCACCAAACGCTACCAGTCCTAGAACTTTGCGCCTGGTTACTGTCCTCCTCCAAGGGGACGGTCCATCAGGAAGAATTCATCGGTGCTTCGTGATACCTCTTCAGTTGCGCTTGCCTCGAATGTTCAACCCCTCCTTTTCCCAGCTGACTCTTCGTTCAAGCCTGAGACCTTGCGTGACAAGGAAGAGGATGCTGTTTCCAGCAGACGTTCCCGCTCAAGGCTTCGATCTTCTTATCGTCTCAAGGACTTCCAAGAAAGGGGAATTCGAGATTAAGTCCAGCCTGGCAGAGGAGTGAGCACAAATCTGTTGGCTTTGCCTGCCTGCAAGACACCCCCATGAAGATCCATGGGGCAGGGGCAGGGACAGGAGAGAATTGTCTAATCCTTCGTGGACCAGTGAAGCCTCACACTCACTATTCCAGCGCTAGATTCAGTGCAGAATCAGGATGTAGAGAAGGGTAACAGTTGCACTATTAGGGCCTTGAGCAAATCTTTTGGTTTCCCCCCCGCAAAACACCCCCCCCCCCCCCCACCTTCCAGCAAAGAAAATGAGTGTAACAGAAACGTTCAGCTGTTCACGGTCTTCCCATTAGGAAAAGGAGCTGATAAGGCTCCTCTGCACTTAGAGCACGAACCTGGACTTGAGTAGAGTTCAACTACTAACAAAGTCATCCTTCGAATGAAGATCCAAGGGGCCGGGGCAGAAGAAAATTGTCAAATCCTTCGAGGACCAGTGAAGCCTCACGATTCCAGCGCTAGATTCAGTGAAGAAGCAGGACGAAGAGGAGGGTTACAGTTGTCCTATTAGGGCCTTGCGCTACTTGTTCAATGCATTAAAGGATCTGTAGTGGTGGTGAAAGGGCCTACCGGCGTCGCCAGCCTTGATTGCTTCCTCGATGTGCTCTGTCGTAGGATTTTCCTACGAAAACATGGACGAATCATCGGTTGCCAGCAACAGTGTCCACTTAGAAAAAATTCTTCAGGCTGCCTCCTGGAAATGCTTGACCATCTTTACTTCGCGCTTCCTGAGAGACATGTCTGCCCAAATGGTTGCTTTGTCTTCTCTCAGACCTCTCTGTGTAAATCAGAAAATTTAAGCCGCAGGGAACCAACAAACTCGCCCAGGAGGCCATGACGGCAACTGCCCCACGATCCAGTGTGTCGAAGTCTCAACCGTGGAAAGATTTGGGGAGGTATTCTAGGATAAAAGCATGTGTTTCCCATTCCAGAATGGGTATATCTGCTTCTATCCCTAGAATACATACCCAATTACCCACTCTGCTGTCCCTTGTTGCTGCAACTGACCATTAGCACAGACAATCAAGATGGCCATCATTCGGCATTTGAGGCTTGTATCCAGCTATCATGAGGTATCTTGGTTGGAAAAAGCAGGATTTAAACTCTTGTCAGGAACTTTCATCTTAATGCAAAAATTTATGCAGAAATTTAAGTGGGCAAGTATTTATTCTATGGATAAAACCTAATTTGCCCATTCTGGCTGTAGAATGGTAAATGTGTGCTTTTTATGTTTTACCTTGGAGTTATTTGTTTTCATTAGTCAGTAGCTTAAACTTTAGGGTACTGGCATTTCTTCAGAGGCAGACCAACAGGTGCACAAGTAGGTGTCTTCTTGTCGAACTCTGCATCTCGCCTTAGATTCGTTTCGTAGATACTTCCTACAGCTTCAACGGTTGTAACCCATCTCCCCCCCCCCCCCCCAACCTTCACAATTTACCAGGATCATGTAGTTTTCATGTATCTTTAAACTTCCTCAGTCTGGGTTTTGTGCCGATGATATGTTCTCGTGATTTTAAGGCCCTGATTCCTCCAAGAATGTTTACACATCTCTGAAATGGATGGATCTTCTTTGTACTTTGTACAAATTTTTTCCGTGTAAACTGATCCATTTTTTTGCTCTTGCATCTTGAGCCAGGAAGTTTCGCGGTTGTTTCTGAATCTCCTATCAATGTGATTCCGTTGAATTAGAGTTGAGATTTTCTCGAACAGTTTGGATTGTCTCCTATTGACTCCTGGAGGAACCACTCTCCGCCCTGTTTTTAGTCGTTCGACATACATTGGGCAAGAATAGGTGGATCTTTTAATACCGAAGTCCCTTCCTGGTTCGGTATTCAGATAGTGGGTCCTGAGGTAAGGGGTTTTTTTTTTCCTTTTTGAACCGGCAGGGGTCGTAGAGTAACTATTTTTTCCTTATTTCCTACTTGTTTGTTTTAGTTTCTTATTTTGTCCTGTTTTGGGATGTACAGTTCCCTACTTTTTTTCAGCTACGCTTATTTTATAAATAAGTGTAAATTAGTCACTTAACGTATAAGATTTGAGATCAATAAGTCAATAAATAAGGCACGAACTTCGTTGGCATACTCAACGGTCGATGGCTTGTTTACAATGCAACGAGGCGTTCTGCGCATGCGCGGTGAAAAGCATCACTTTCGGTTCAGCATCGTGCGCAACGGTTTCGTTTTCGAAAGTCCATATTTCAAAATGGTGTTTTTTTTATGCCTTTTTACGTCGTCGTCCTTTGCATCTTACAAACTTGACATTATTATATGAAGATATTCAAAATGAAAGATGTATGGTATTTTTATGACGTTCACGGCCTCCATGTAAATTTGGTGAGTGGTTTTCTACGTGTATCATTATTTAAGAAAGTGTAGCAAGCAATTAAAAAAAAATCTCTAGGCATATGTATTATTGTACTTCCTAGCTAGGTTATATTTATGACTGCTCGTGAAACGAGTAAGCTTTTACTGTTATTAGGCCTTGATTTAGACTGACGGTTCCTTATTTGACCTACTTTTCAGTGAAACATTCCTTATTTTTCCTTATTTCCTACTTTTTCTCCCCCAAAACCCACCACGACCCCTGAACGGGGTTTCGTCATTTAGCTCCCGGACCGAGGTAGTATTTGCTTAGTTCCGCGCTTCTAGGGTATGAAGTGGACACACAGGGAAGGTGGAGATTGGCCATTGAACGGAGTTTGGTCAGAACGGTCGAAACGACTTTTCACCAACAGCTTGTTGTTTGTACAGAATTGCGACGGGAAGGAATGGCGCCACGCTGCACATGAGAAGGAAGTATGTGCTAGATGTTGCTATCTCCGTGGCAAGGTCTCGGTGACGTTCTCGTCATTCATCCCAAGCTAAGCTTCCATATTATCTCCAAACATAGATCGTGATGGGCATGGGTATTATGACAAGGAAGACATGATTCTCCAACAACAACGGCTGTTGTTGTTGGGCATTTAAACAGTAGAACATCAGAGGAAGCGATCCAGTTTGCTTTCGGAGGAAACTACAGCTCTCAGATCTTGTTTGGCTTCATCATATTGCCCATTCACTGGCAGTCAGCCTGAGTAGGCCTCCGACCTGTGCAGTCTTCTCGTAGCGAACACTTCTTATAATTACGGGGTAGTACTGAAGGTGCGGAACCCTGTAATCCATCCGAGCCAGATGTTGCCAGATTCCTTTAATCTCTCTTCCATGAAACTGGCTGCTGGCCAGTTTTTAGATTCATCCTCTCTTGTGACAAGCACGAAATGGCCATGGGGTCTTCCCTTCGCATCTTAGAATACAGCCTATCGGGGAGGCCAAGCATACCACTCCATTAAGCTTGTTTCCTCCTGCACCCGAGCTCAGACTGCTCAGTCAGAGACCATTCACAAAGTATGTCACGCTCCAAAAGG
>JAHWFP010026669.1:35152-60353 GCA_023313725.1 Lithobius niger
ATCTGTCAAAAATGTGGCATCACACTTTCATATTTTATAAAAAGAAAAAAATGTTATACTCTTAACTATACATTGACGTGCTCAGGTGTCAGGAAAGTAAGGAGCTGTAAAACTGCTTCTGGTTGAACCTGTCAGTTTTCTAGGAATTAAAGTGGCACTGTCACTGAATGAATGTGGCATCATCCAGCGCTGTTTAGTACTATCTGCACTTGTTTGCATCAGGCGGAGGAATGCACAAGCCATTTCTTTCAACGAAACAAACAAGCCAAGTACCTTGTGTAATGTAATGCATAGCTTATTCTGACCATTAGGTTGGGAAAGGCTTGAATTGAAGGTTTTCTCTTGAACCAGTTTTTCCATCCACAAAACGACATGTCATTAATACCTAGAAGATCTGAAATGGAGGAAATATCAGTCAGATGGCCTCAGTACATTCCTAAAGTGTGCACGGACTGAAGAGCGTCTGACGTCATAGCATTGATTCTGTGGGGATCTTTGGCTCAACGCTTCGCAGAGGTGTTTAGTTAATGTTATATACTACAGTATCGGCCGGATCTTGAGAAAAAACAAGCACATTGCGACTCATTTGAACGGTATGGCCGCCGAAAACACTGCTGCTTCGATTGATTTGTACTATAGCCGAGGACATTAGTTACAGCCCAAAAGAATGCCAACTGAGAGGCTACCTCTCTTTTCCTTAAAATGCTTTCCGGCTACATGAACGTGTTGGTGTATTTATATTTTACTTTAAAACTTTGTGATGGCAGTGTGACAACTTAAATGTTGTACTTAAAATCAAATTTAGGCTACTTACAACTGGTTTTAAAGCTACAAACATTTGTCAAGGAAAGCTATGTAAAATTAATCGCAAAATAGATGTTATGATTTACGTCGAAAAACTATACTCTACAGACTGTCTGTACTGCCGAACTTAAATCCATCGCTTGGCAACTTTGTCGGTAATGTTGCTTCGTATTCCCAATCCTGACCTCGCCCCCTCCCCCATGCCTTCGAGAATAGAAGCGCCTCGGAAATGTGCTCGTGCTCGTGTCGATTATGGTATGTGAACGATCCTAGGTATATCCTGAAAGCTGCTGAAAGGAAAAGGAAATGGTCAGTTAAAGCCAGTTAAATATGAGTAAGCCACAAATAAATTATTTAACTGGCTCATGGCAAATAAAATAAGCCGTTTTTATAAAGTTTTGTACTTAGTCCACAAAATTGCATTCCCGGAAAAAAAATGTCGGGCGGGCGCATTGCCGAGGCGCGCGTGACATACTTTTTCAGGACGGTGTGACAAAATGTGACATGCAGGAGGGAGGGGGTCAAAATTGGCCCAAAAAAGCGTGACATACTTTATGAATGGTGCCTTAGAGCATTTAGTATCTTGAAGCCACACAGCACTTACAAGAACCAACCGTCGACGAGCGTGCGAGAACCGGAGGTATGGATGGGCCGTGAGGAACCACGGCCAAACCCCGCTGTTCCTAAAATCGGCTGAGACCTCGGATGTACAAGCAAGGACCCTGTGTCACCTTCCTTGGTAGCTCTCTGGATATGCCAAGTCATCAAAGAGATATGAGCAGTCATTGAGTTGGGCTATCCCACCGCATTCTGTTCATGCCCATGAATGCTCTGGCCTCATTGTGAGCATCACATGCTCACGGAGGAATAAACAACTTTCGTCTGCTAGTTTTTTAGGAATGCCCCGGTGGCCATGTCCAAGCAAGGACCTGCTGTGCTGGATTTGTGCAGTTATCAAAAATGCAGATTAGCAGTATAAACTCTGTACTCTGACGGCCTCATCGGGGGCGTTTGCGGCAGGGACACCACAGGATGAGATCCTATAATCAACCACATGCTTATGAAAGTCGAGGGGCGACTTTTATTAGGTGGCTAGACTGCCAAGGGAGGCAGTTGAATGAATAGGTGGAGAAGGTTAATATCGCTCTTAATATCCCTTTTCTCTTGGCTTTGAGTGTACCCTTTGTGTTAAATGTATGGCAATGGGCTCACAGTTCGACGTGTCCTACCATCTTACTGGACAAAGTCAGCTTACGAAAAACTTTGTTGAAGTTCGTACTGTGGAACATGATGAAATTCCGAAAAAGTCAATTCACTAAAAAATCACGCACATTTCCACAAATTAGACACTTACTCCTATGTCCAGCAAATTTTCGACAACTAACTGTTGTCATCATCAGGCTTTTAAGGTTGATCTGTGAGGCAGTATATATTGGCGAGACCAGAAAAGGTGTACGAGTGAGACTGGCACAACACATGGCTAATGTGAGAAATAAGGAGGAGGACAACGGAATAGCAGTGCATTGCATGGAGACACGTCATACAATTGATTGGGAAAAAGCCAGGACACTTTTGAGCTCAAACTCAGCAAGAGATAAACATCTTGGGTGCCTGGAATCAGTAGCAATTAAACAATATGAATTGCATAAAAAACCACTGATGAACATTCAAGGACCATCAAATCCGAACGTGAGCCACCTGGTTAACGGTGAACTGGAAAGAGAATTGAGTAGGCGATGGGAAATGAGCGAGCAGAAGGCAGACGTGCAACGGCCCGACAAATGTAGTAGGCCACGATTACCGGCTAGTTCGAAAACGGCACTTGTAAACAACGTTGAAGCAAGATGTGATCAGGGACTAAATCAACCTTAAAAGCCTGATAATGACAACAGTTAGTTGTCGAAAATTTGCTGGACATAGGAGTAAGTGTCTGGTTTGTGTAAATGTGCGTGATTTTTTAGTGAATTGACTTTTTCGGAAAGTCAGATTAAATTTAAAGGTATTTTAGGAGCCAAGTAAAAATAGTTTCCAACATAAAAATAGTTTTTACTTATCCTAAAATACTTACCTTTGGGTACCCACCCACCCACCACCCCCACTGGTTGAACCTGTAACCATGACTCAGGAAACGAAGTGTGAGGATCAGTGGGCTGGCGTCAGCCTAAATGTGATAGAATGAATAAAAAGCCTGAAAGGTGCAACATGTATACAATATTTCGCAACGCAATCCTTTACCAAACGTAAATAAAATTTAAAATCAAAGAGTTTCTGGAGTAAAAACTGGGGCGAGGGATAATCGTCTAACTGGAAAATCACATAATTGGAAGAACGTATACAGTATAACGGAAAATCATCTAACACGAAATTCGTATAACAGAAAATCGTCTAACAGGAAATTTGTATAATGGAATATTGTCTAACGGGAAATTTGTGTAATGGAAAATCGTCTAATGTCCCTGCCGTGCTCGCAGCGGTTATACATATAACATCAGAAACCGCAGTTATAATATTGTCCAGTTAGACGTTTATCCATTATACGATATTCCGTTTAGATGATTTTCCAGATTTTTTATTTAGGCAGATATTAGACAATTTTCCAGTTACACTTTCGTCTGACACCCCGTAGAAACTCTCATATTACAATATACACAATTACACAGGAAACAAAATCCAACCAACACCATCGAACACACAGTACCAAAAGGACCTAACACCGGTTTGAAAACTGGTCAATAGGAAGACCCACACCCACAGCCTACCTGCCTAAGTAAGCAGTCTGTGGATACAGAGGGAAGCCAGGTGGTTTATATATCACTCACTCCTAGCGGGGAAAATCTTTCATTCCAACTTTGTGTGCGTATACATGTTGCACCTTTTAGGCTTTTTATTCATTCATTTGTTCAAAGTTATGTAACACGGAGTGACGCCGATATGTTGCTTTAAAGTTTGGGCTTTATGTTGGGCGTGGAGGGAAATAGTATTAAACTAAGTTTTAAATGGCTAGCACATCCTCTTTGTAATGAAAAGTGTGATTTTATGTACCTTTTTTCCAAAACAGCCGGAAGTACAAGATGCGATTGTGGTCATAACTCGGAAACCAGTGTTAAAAACTGTTTCATTTTGTTTGTCACAGAATATGATGCCTGGGAAATGTGCTTGAGATTGAGGGACAACGGACTTTTGGCCAAGCCAACACATGGAGACATCATTCGATTTGCACCTCCACTTGTCATAAATGAAGAACAGTTACAGGAGTGCGTCGAAATTATCAGCAAAACTGTTGCCTCTTTTAAATAGAAGCAACAACGAAAGCAGAGCAGTTATTTCCAAGTTGGCAGAATTTTGACGAGATACATTTTTGTGTGATCTAAGTGAGGCTGATCCAACATTTGCCTGGTAGCCAATTAGGAAATCTTACCGGTTAACTGCCGATCGTCGAGACGTATTTTTGATCAACTGTCGTAAGAAAAATACGATCTGGCAGACATGGTCTTTCTGCAGCTTCTTCAATCATTGATGCACAGAACGAAGCGAATATAATTTATAGTTGTGAATTAGTAGTATCATTAGTGGATCGATTGTTTGGGCGAGTTATGGTCCACCTATGTGGAAACGTTAGGAGCAGAAATTCTAATTCACTGATTACACCTAGACAATGCCACCTGTTCTACACACGACAGTTTCGGACAAGAAAGGAGGTGAGGTTAGTAAATTTGTGAAGTCACACATGTTGGAATAACTATGAAAACAATGGGATAAAGTTTAGATATCATGAATCTCACAAAAATACGCCGAATTTTCCCAAATTATTCCCTTTCATGGGTGTGGTGTAGGTGTTTGATGTTTCACATCATTTTTTTGGTGGGGGGAGGGGGGCACTGGAAGGGGTTCTGCATGTGTACAACCTCAATTACTTTCAAATCAAACATAAATGAAGTACTGATCTTGCCCCTAGTAGTGTCGCTAATTATGAGAGACCGTAACTCGACCAAACATTCTTTCCACTCATGGTAATACTATTAGTTTTTTATGAAGCTGACATATTCTCAAGTGTGGACAAGATCTCATTTGTGTACCGGTGTTGTTGGCTAATCTGCTTGCTAGCAATTCAGTGGCAATAATTTAAATAAAGTTGTTTGGAATAGACCTTTCGGGTTTGAAGTGTATTTAGGCATGTTTTCACTTGTTGTCTGTGACAACGGTTTCATTCTTAATTTTTATCCTATACAACAGACCAGAACCTCATTTATGCCAACACCTTGGAGATCCCCCAGTGTTCATACGAGTCGTGAAAACTCGTAAACGTAAAAAAAAGCCTTAAAAGTGCTGGAAGTTCCCTTTCGTTTTCCACATCGTAAGTTGGTGCACAGAATTTACATTGTTGGAGCAAAAGTAAAAAAAAAAACCGCGTGCACAGCAACTAAAAACCAAATTGTAGCGACGCCAGTATTTCTGCGATTCATAACAAATTTGTCTTTTGTCTCACTCACTCACGAATTTCACAAATGCTCTGCCAAGTTTCTAGTAAAATATTTCAAACGAAACTTTTCGCAAGAGATTTTTCGCATGTGATTTTGAAAAATGTTTTTTCTATTAAAAAAAAACCCTTTGAAGGTATATGCCTCCAGTTGGTTTTCTAGCGTGCCGCACTTTTGTAACATTAGTTCAAACGTTATGTTAAAGTTGTAAAAACTATATAGGTGCAGGAATCACAAAAATATGGGGAGGCTAGCTATCGCCAGTCAGCTGTACTGTAGGTATTGAACTTTATCAATATTGAATAAAGTGTATTCAAGCACACTACATAGCATTGAGAGCGACCACTAAAAACATGCTTTTTTTTCTGCTTATTTACAGTGATAGGTGAAAAACAAGTTTAAAAATTTTGAATATTTCATCCAATTTAAAAAAAGAAAAGGATTATGACAAAATGATCAAAATGCTTCAAGAAATGGAACAAGCTTGATTTCAGAAAACTAGTGCTGTAAAATCCTGAAATTTTATAACACTAGTTTTCAGAAATCAAGCTATTCCATTTCTTGAAGCATTTTGATTCAAAATCTTGTCGTAATCCTCTTATTAGGGCACAATTCTCTTATACAAAATTCCACTCAAATGAAAGTGGATTACCCAAACAGCCCTGGGTCCCAGTTAGTGCAGAAATCCGAGGATTTACCGTAGTTTTTTAGTTGCCGCACAAATATAGAATTTTTTTATGTGAAAGGGAAAAAAAACAGTACGGAACACTTTGGCTAATTAATGTAAAATGCAAAATAAGAAAGCAAGAAACTCTTTATTTGGCTTGAGTGTGTAATAATTGCACTTATCCCAACATGGGAGATCTGATATTGGATAATTGTGGTTCTGAAGTATGTAAATATTTTGACTTGAAGCTCACCAGGTTTAAACTTTATTCCCTCATACCATGCCTTTTAATGTTATATTTATTGTTTGTGTATTCCAAGAACATTGCCGCATTCGTACTTGTTGTAAGACAAGATGTTTGCAACAAATAAACATGCTGTTACAAAACCACTAGTGACAGACTTTAGTGAAACAGTACGAAGGCAAATAAACTGTATTTCTGTACCAAACTTTTTTTTTCAACGAGGTTCCGTATTTTGACGAACGCCCGTTTACACAAAATTAATACATCAAGTAAGAAGACAGGCCATGTTTTTTTTTGTTGTGGTAAGATGGTTTGTAGATTATTGTTTGAAATTCAGCACTATGGTAATGAAAATTATTCATCAGTAAATAATAATAATCAAAAATAATAATCCGACAGCATTTTTCATTACTAACTTCTTAAAAATGTAAAAATCATGCAAACTGAACAAAGATTCATCACAATACGAAAAAAAAATGAGAGCAAATATCCGACCAGAACTATAGGAACTAAAAGCTGGGCCCTACTGAATATGTTACATCACCAACGGATCAAAAATGCAAGTCCTGCCATGATGATTCCGCCGCTTATTGGTCTACCCTCAAGGTCGACACTGAACGGCTGCCACTAAGTCACAAAATGTGCAATTTAACTTGCTCTTTATTTTTATGAGTAAAACTATCGATTGTGTGGGAGGAATATTCGCTGTGTTCCCTTCCTCTCCTTTTTTTCTTTCCTCATCTGTGTTGTGCGGTTGGTGGTGGCTTCAGTAGCGCGGGGTGGCTTCTGTAGTTATGTGAAGACTAGTGTGTGTCTTGAGTTTAAGTTTGATAACAATCGTTTATGTCAATAATTTACGCTGGTGTAGAAAGGAACATTGTATTGCAAAGCCCTAAGTATTGTCACAATCATTGTACATTTTTTTTTTCCCCCTGAGGAGCGAAGACGGCACCTATGTTGCGTCGCCTACCTTTTGTTTTTTCTTTCTTGATGATTAAAACTGCCCTTGAGTGATGACGGTTCTGTGGAGAAGGCTCCCGCCATCTTGTTGGCTTAGCACGTTCCGTTAGCTTGAATCCGAAAATATCTCTTGATTTCCCAAGTACAGACCGAGGATGCTCAGCAATCCGTCTGTCTCGTTGCTCGTCTGCAGTATAAATGGCCTTTTGACGATATCCGTTTATTAGCAATCAAGACGGACGTGACAAGGGATGAGGTAAACGTAGGTCTGTGATCTTGAACTTTAAAATCGTTTGAAGGGTGGTGACGCATCATAGGACTTGGCTTCTCTAAGATAACCCCACGAATTTTTCCCCTGCATCATGTCGGTAAATAAAACGTATAAAAATGAAAATAGTGTTCTGAGTCTAACCGCTCATTAAACACTGATCCACGCCCCTTGCGATAAGTTACTCATTATGTAACCTCTAAGACGGATTATATGTTTAGCAGACGACTGTGAATATCGGAACGCATGCTCTACTAGCCCGCACAATCCAACTAGGCCACTGGTTCACTTAGAGCATGGGAACACTCTGATATTTTTGGTAGCACGGTTTTGGCAGACTTTTGGTAACGTCGTTTTGGTTAGCATGCGTCCTTTATCTGTATGTTGATGCCACTGATGAAGGCAGGGACTGTGGTGTGCGATATCACCATCATACAGCGACCTGCGACACGACGCTGATTTTCCTGTCCCTGTCTACATCGACGTTTACAATCAACTTGACCGGATTATGCACGAGTTTTGCCCAGATACCTTCCCTTTACTCTGCGAACCGACTCTCGTTTCCTGATCCCAGCCCGATTTCAGCTTGACCTACCGACAGTAGAAAATGGCGCAATGCTGGGCTCCATTGCCTATGCAGAACCGGATTCATTATCACCCTTATAAAAGTATTCCAGCCCTTAACGGAATTGAAGACTTCAAATTGTGGCGAACCTTGTTTACTTGCTTGGCGCAGGAGCACCGATGGCTTCCAGAGATCTTGGAGCATGACCCTGCAGACCCCCAAGTAGCCCCACCAGACGACATTGCTGACTGGAACAAGAGGAATGCGGAATGCAAACTCGCCCGTTTATGAACTATCTCTCCGACTCTTGCTATCCATTTCCACAATTTATATCGAGCACGCCAAATGTGGGAGCATCCAAGATTTTGCGCGCATTGACCCTTTCCAGCAGATGCACAAGGTATAAGAGCTCATGAGCATCAAGATGAACGCTGGAGAGGATATCAACACTTACATTCGCCGTGCCAGAGGGATAATGGAAGATGTAGTCGCAACGGGCTATGCCTTAATCGAGCAACAGGCGTGTCTATGGATTCTTCGAGGCGTCCATCATCCGTCGCTGCAAATTGCTCGCGAATCCCTAATCCGCTCAGGGAGGGCACTAACAATCAGCACTGTCCAAGAAGAGCTGATAGATTGCCTCAAATACAATTGCTTTGACAATAGCCCTTATGTCCAGCAGCACTCCGCATGGCACAGTATCAATCAGCTTATGACCAACATGACTTATCTTGCGAAGTAAACCACGAATTACGTCAATCTCCGTCTTGCCGATGCCGAAATTCCTACCACTGATGTTGACGTGAATATCGGAACGCACGCTCTACTAGCCCGGACAATCCAACTAGGCCACTGATTCAACTTAGAGCATGTGAACACTCCGACAGATTGTCCAGGTAGTACGCTTTATTTTTCTGTAATGTGTTAAGTCTTGCGTTGTAGCACCGTACGGGGAAGGATAGAACCTAACATATCACTACCTGGCGAAAGAGGGCATGCATTTGAATTTATCAGACGCACTCAGATAGGTAACGTAAAGTGCTGCGGTATCCCTCAGTCTATGGATACCATGACACCGATGCAGACACAGCAGAGTCGGCGATGCAACACAATTTGTGGGACATTCATTACCGTATTACCCTGAAATAAGATGGTACTTCTTTCTAAATTTATACCATTAAAACAGCAGTATCGTGTTATAATCGCATGAAACTCCATAACTTGGTCAAATTTTGGCCGAATTTGAAGTTTGATTATACCATTCGAATTGTTTTTCCGAGAGCTACCCAACGATGCTAATTTCAAGCCAGTTGCTCAAATAGTTTTTGGATTATTTAGCAGGCCTCCTCCCAACAGGTCTTGTATAGATCAGTGGAAGAAAGCAATCGTGCCAAAGGCACTTGCCACTAGAAAATGTAAAAGTTAATCTAGCATAAAGAAAAAAGCCTGCGGAACACAAAACGTGCTGTAGCCCACAATCTTATAAACAATTGTTTGTTGAAAATTTGCTGAACAGCAGCAGAAAGTGGACGTTGAATTAGCTCGTGCTTGTGAATGAAAGATTATTTAGCAAAAACTATTTTGAAAATGTTTTTAGTAAGCAGTCCAAAATCTTATTAAAATTTTGGACTTCAAATCCATTACTAGGTGAATTTCCTAGTTTAAATACTAATAAATTACTTATGTAAACATTGCTAAAGTCAGTGCTTCCTCGCAGCCACTTATTTCTTAAGAATGTGCGAGCCCGTACATGTATTCTTCTTATATTTGAGTCGTCTTGTATTCGGAGTAATACGGTACCTTACTCCCACAAAAACTAGCTGCTTGCTACCCCTGAATGACACGTGATGTTTCCTAGCGCACTCCATAGTTGTGCCAGGATGGCCTTTAGGGGTAAATGTAATTCTAGAATGGAAGAATTCTTTCCCAGTTAACTTGAAAACACTACAACACACATTACACAACACAATTATTGCTAAACTACAGGAAAGCACGGGGCAGGTCATAAATTAAGTTTACAGACCCATCCCCCCCCCCCTCTCGGCCCCACTCCCACTCCCCACCACCTCACTCCCACTCCCAACTCCCCTTTACGCACACACTGGCTAAGAAATGCTTTCATGGATTAAAATTTTTTCAATCCAATTTTTGGGCACACTGGTTGACAAACGGTGATTTTTGTTGGCCTCAGTCACTGAATCTGCGCATCCAGTGGCTGAAATCACAGGATGCACCGTTTAAATAATGTGACCGCTGAACCATCATCTTTGCATGAAACAATTTTTCTGTGGGAAGTCAATAAATAAGCTTTCGTAGAACAAAAGTTGAAACCTTTAGCACGGCTGTTTTGGCATTTTCCTTTTCTGGGAGAGGAAAGAAGTAAATTGCCTGCCTATGGCGGCCTAACAATGGTTAATTATTGTTTTGTTTTCACTAACAGAGCTTTGATTGTAAACGACTACTTTGCAAGATAGCATTATCAGCCTCGTGCTCAGCAGTGATTGTTGTTGTCGACTTTGAAACAATTCAGCTCAGCTCTGAAAGCCTTCATCTGCGAATTAAATAAGCTATTGCATCGTTTCCAGCTGCCAATTTCAACGAAACTATACGCATGTAAGTGTAACATGGATTCTTTCATTTTACTCATCAACAATCAATGGTGTGGAATGTGGATGATAGTTTTCAATCCTTAACACGTGCACCAGGAATTGTTAGGCACGAAAACAATGAGAAGCGATTAAAGTGATTGTTGTCCTTCTGGTTTTCCTTTTAGCCTGCCTCCAGGATTATTATGTAGATTCTTCCCCCAAAACACAAAAACAAAATGCAGACGACACAGGAAAATAGATGTTGGGAAAAATTTTTAAGAGTAAAAAATTCAAGAAATTCGCGACACCAGTGCTCCTAGCAGTGGAATGGCTAAACTCATCTGTAGGATGAAATGTTAAAGCAAGCGGGTGTTTAATTGTGATTCTGGGCAATTAAAAGAGCAAATCGAAACGATTTAGCACATAATGAAGGTTAGAATTTTACACATAGTAAGAAACAGGAAAATAGAAGTTGGAAAAATTTTACGAGTCAAAAATTCAAGAAGTGAATAATATTTTACCCCTGATTTCATTTCTAGTCTGATTTTTTTCGCTGTTACTTTGCGTCTTTAAGAAGAATTTTGATAGAATTTATCAATAATTATTGTCTCTTGTCAAATCAAATGTCCATTCACTCATAGTCTGACTGGGCTAGAAAGGCCATCTGTATCAATCAGAGAAATGACGGAGGTACCACATGATTTACCAGAAATTCCTGGAGAAATGCTGTAAAATCCCCAAGCAAAGTACAGATTTTTTATGACTCTTCCATTACCAACTTAACTGATACCAGTGTATAATTTTAAAACAAATGAGACAATTCAGAAGACCAATACAAAACTTTATTTTTGCTCATATTGCACATGACTGCATGCTACTAGTTACTTGTGAGGGAATTCTGCGGGTGTGAACTTGAATAAATATTCAGCCTGTGAGAAGAGGAATCAATTAAGATTATGAATACTCATTCATACTGGATCATGTGACAAATCAATTGAAAAATATGGGTATTAAACCATGCTGCAGTTGTAAAACTACTATTATGAATTTAAAGGCCCATCTTATATTTAAGCCATTACGATAAAGTTAATATCTTAACTGGCCAAATATAACTAAGAATATCTACGAAATTCGATGGTGATGCCATGGTACAGTTCGTAGTTATATGCATTAGAGTTACCGTAAATCACAGTGTTAACGCACCTGTCCATTTCCCATTTATTTTTTAGTCAACATCAACTTTGTACTGACTTAAAGGGACACCCGGCCTGCCTTACAACATTCCGCCTACCTTATAACAGCCACGCGCTGATCGTCATCCACACATATAGCATATCGCAAAGGTCAACTGAGACAGTAATTACGTTCCTCGCAGCAAAGAACGCAGCTACTGTCCCAACTGGCATTGCGCATAATAGATGAACCAGCATGAACACATTAATCGTGTCGTCACAAACCGGAATGATTCTCGTTATTTTAACATCACAGTTTACAATTTTCTAGGCTAGTGTTTTATAATTTTCCTTCGGCGATCTATTGGAATAATTAATTTTAATTTTTACCACATCAGTCTTTTAGATTTTTGACCTGATGGCAATTATTGTAAGCGCACAAAGGATCATACACTGCGGGATGCAGTAAATATAGTTAATTATTATTCAACAGAAAATCATCTAGACGCCACATTTTAAAACGGATTTTTACCACGGGATTGACTACCGGTAAGGAAATAGACCTTTGGGGCCATACTTGATGTGGTGGATCGAGAAAAATGGCGCTGGGAGGAATGTCCTTTTAAGTTAATTCCTTGTACTCGAGGCAGAATGGATAAGTGGCGGCGCTGATGGTCCCCCCCCCCCCCCTTCTGTCATACTCCCCAAAACCATAAATGCGACCTCATATCACGAAGTAAGTATGGAGTGGGCTCTGCTTAAAATTCTTAAATTTGGTAACTGATAATAACAGTGGCTGATCATACATCTTAAAACTTAAAAGTTACACCACCAGATACGTTGAAAACAGTTGGAATTTTCGGGAACAATCGTTCTTTTTCTTCAGAAGCAAAATATGCGGCGGCTTCAAACTGTCATCTCGAGCTGACAAGAAAATTTCGGTGTTTTTGAGAAAACTGCAGTTTTCAACGTATCTGATGGAGAAAGTGTAAGTTTTTTTAAACTTTAAGATGTATTGAGTGGGGTTTTATTTCCTCCATTTTTTAAGCACCGTGGCATCCCCCTCCCCGCCCCCCCCAAAAAAAAAGACCGCAAATAGTATAAATGTCCAAGGGCATTAACTTTAATGATTTATAGTACGTCATTAATCCTTACAGCATAGCTCATGTTGAAATGGAAACATTTCCATCCATTCCTTCGACTGCTTCTTTGACGCCAAGATGAATCGCGGCTTGTGCCAAAGTAGAATAGAATGATTCTCAGTTCGAGATCTACCTTTAACTGATTGACTAAGCTATTAATTAATATATAGAATATTTAAGGTCAGTCTCCACAGTATTATTTAGAACTAGAAAAAATTTAGGGCTTACGGGATATCGACAACAAAATAATTGAAGTATTATAAGCTTCCAACTTTCCTTATAGGCATTCTTTATCAGTATTTATTAGTTTTTCAACATATTTTTATGAAAAAAAGATATTGCAAATCATTAATTAAATGTAAACGGCCAGTTTTAAAATGTTCTAATCGAAACTTGAGCACACAAAAATATCACAAGTGTCTATCCAGGAGCCAACTATGCAAAGTGGGCATGGATAATTTGTTTGCATATTAATGGGAGACTGAAAAAAACAGGGAGACTGTGCTCCACTCTCCACATTTTGAGGAGGGTACTTATAATAATTGTGATAACCTTACAACGTTTTCAGTAGTGGTTGTCTTCGTGAATGCACTGTCTCATTTTTTTCTATTTCAGCTAGCTAAAAATGCCAGATATATTACTATTCTTCACCATATACATGGAAACCCGTTGCCGGGAACATTATATCATTATACATTATAGGACTCTACAATTATTTTTTCCATCATCTTGCGTAAAAAAAAGGTTTGCGTGGCATTGCAAACAACTCAAGCAAGAGGCAGGTTTAATACTTGGCAAAAAGGGGAGGGCATGGCTTCACCGACGTGTGCCTGTCTGGTCCACTCCAGAGTCCTGAGTGTGTAGCAGCGGCCCTTGCAAGATGCAGGTAGGGAGGAGGAAGCACTCTCCTGCCTGCCACCTGCTTCGGACCATAGCAGCTTGGGAGCTGGACAGGATTCCTGGACCTGCGCGGCAGGTTCAGGAAGCTGTAAACAACCTTGCTAAAAACAATGGTGGCCGGGCGGGAAATAACGAAATTCATGACATGCTGTCTGGCACTCAAACAAAGGGCTTGCTTTCAGTTGCCCAGCTCGACAGACAAACGATAGGCCTGTTCGTAGCTGTAAGTCAAACATGGTGCATGCGCCGTCCACTCATGTAAGCAGATCAGTAGTCCATCAAGGTCAAAGGTCAGGTTGGAATTGCTTACACCGCCCCCCCCAAACCGTTCCCAATGTAAGCATGGTTTCCAATAAACTTAACCAAATTGAGCCGATAAAAGCCGAGATAGTGCGTCCAAGATTATATTAAAGCCCCCCCCCCCCCCATGTGGGAGGGGAGAAACACCTCACTCAAATTTGTGTGTGTTGGCCCTATGAACCCTTCACCTTTACCGAGTCATTTACCATTATGTTCTACTGTCACAGTAAAAACATACGAGATAAAGGGCAGACCCCGAAATTAGTCTTCACTTACCCTAAAATAATTATCGATAGTTATTGGCTTAAATCGTTTATTTATTTAATGGGCTCCTAGCGCCAGATTAACTAACCTCATTCATTGCTGGTTGTAAACTATACGGGGTTTAAAAATTCGGGTAAAGAAAAACAAATTGAAACGATTTTAGCACATACTGAAGGTTAGTATTTTGCAGATAGTAAGAAATTAAACGTACATTGTGTCCCCGCTTACATCACAACAGGCATTGTTACCAAGCCTACGCTTTCGTTTGGCGAACTATAGATGGTGGGTGGGTTTACCTTAAGGTAAGTGTTTTAGGATAAGTGAAACTAACGTCGTGAAATTTTAAATTCACTTGCACTTAATAGCTTGTTTCCTTACGTTGCGTTACGTTAAACTAACGATTATCTCTAAAATGCCGCTTTCATTTTCCCTTTACTTCCAACAGGAGGTGGGTAGAGCCAAATCCGGAACTATCTGCACGCATGATACATATGATTTAACACAAAGTTCACACAGGGTCCTTACAGTTAACCCTTTCATGCTCGAATTAATTGTGATAGTTAGGTTGATGGCGGGATCAAACCGGCATTCGCTTGGTTTGAGATGATGACACTGACCACTGGGTTGCTGCCTTGCTTTGCTCGGAGTCCCCTTCTCAGTTTTATAGCATATGACCGAATGCTTTTTCAGGGTGTTTAATAGGTTGTTTCAGATGGAGGAGGAAAGAACTGATTCTTCGAAAATTCAAGTGTAGTTTTATTTGTTCCCTAGTTTGGTGGTCTTGAGTGTTATTCTAAAAGTGAAATGCCATGGGTCAGCCTGTCATGTTCAAATATACCCAAAATTTACGTTTCAAACACCTCAACCCCCACCACATGTTTTCCGTTGTAGCCTTAGGGTTAAATTAAAAGCATCCCCGGATTGGACATAGCTCACATCTAAGCCCACGATACCCGGTATTCCCAGGTGGTCAGCCATCAGCTCACTACTCGGGCCTGAAACTGCCCAACTTCAGTGATCGAACGAGAATCGGTGTAGTCAGCATGGTACAACCCTGGACTTGTACTATTAGTCAACCACCGAGTCTTTGTTTCCTTGTTGGTGCCACTTCTTGCACCTGTACGGGTGTTTAGTGCTCCTTCTGTGGTTGATCTTAACCTTACTCAACTTCAAGTCAACTAACCTAACCTTACAGGTCACGTGGCCTTTGGGTAACACCCAACACCAACTCTGACAACGTTTTCAAGAAAGCCCATTTTAGAAAATAAGAATTAGTGAGTTGGTCCATTGATTTATGCTACACCAAATTGACTCGTACCATTCATTCAAGTTCTTAACTTACTAGTTACCAAGTTCATCATCTTTACAGGTAAGCCCGATATACTCAAGAGAGCCTAATGGCACTCTAACCACGTCCACTGCGGGGAGTTACTACCGTGTAAAATTTTAATTAGTGTTTGCAGTTTTCAAAATCCTATTGTGACCAATACTGAACTCTTGTCGACGTAAGTCTACGATCATGGAACTATAATATGAATCTGAGGACACGGAACAATGCCGCTGTAATTATTTTTTGGTCGGATTTACGCCATTTACAACCACCGTACAGAGTATTAACACGGAATTAACATGTCCGACATCTAAAAATGCAAAATTACGAAATTTTCGAATGTCACTTCGAGAGTTCTCAACAAAGCTGTCACGAGTTAACAATGTTATGCCCATTCTCGAAAACTAAATACTGTATTTTTCAAATTTTCGACAGTTTTTCTGATGGCAAAGATTGTCACACAACTGCAATCCTGCAATTCAGTATCTAGTTAGGTAACACCTGGGTGAAAGACTGAAAAGCAGACGGAGACTGCCTTCCTAAAAATGAGAAATTCAGGCTATGGCCTCTTCTGGAATTTAAAAACCACGAGACGAAGCACACACCTGATGAAGACAGTTGTGTGATGGGTTAACATCTTTACCGTCGGAAAAACGGTCGAATTCGCAAAATACAGTTAAATTAGTTTTAGAGAATGAGCATAAGAGCGTTAAATCGTGAAAGCTATGTCCGACATTGTGCGCATGCTGCAAGTTTATCTCCTGGGGTCGTAACGCGCGAGCATACTTCCAACTTAAGCGAAACAAGTGGCACTATCACCAATTGAAATACGAACGAAAATACAGTGGAGCCATCTAGCGGCAATGATATTATTAACCTTTATAGCTTGCTCGCAGGTGCACGAGGACGAACCAAATTTTCACTCAATAAGTAAGGATGTTGTGGCTTGTTTGTTTCGTTAAAAGAAATGCCGTTATGCATTCCTTCGCTTGGTGCAAGCAACAGCTAGATGGTACTACATAGCGCTAGATGGTACTACACAGCGATAGATGTCAGATTTCGTCTGCGTTCAATCAGTGATAGTGCCACATTAATTTGGACATTTTGTTGCATTTTGTTGACCTGCTTGGTCCGTGCCTAAACGAAAAGTGTGGGCTTGGTGCAATGCCTGCCGAGATGTAAGAAGGGATGCCACTTGGAGGGAACCAAACACGATTTAAGCCTATAACCAAAGGAAAGTATTTTTGGATGAAACTGAAAACAGTACGTCGGAGGGTACTTACCAAGTAATCAATGGGGTCCTCTGGACGCAATTTAACACAATCCATCAGTCCTTTAGTCAAAACAGGCATCACATGATGCATCAGGTAGTTCCGCAGGGGCATGGATTGGGCTTCCAACTCTTCCTCCTCTTGCCGACGCATTTCTGCAAGTCGTTCTGTCTAATAGTGAAAAAAAAAGGGCTATGTTAAACTGAATGCACGCCAATGTTGTGCAGCCTCGCGTTCTGTGCGCAAACACATTTTTCCTGTTGCAAAGCCATGGGCACGTTATGTGTACTTTCTGTACCTCTGTAAATAATTTGTTGACAAAGTTCACTCATTAAATAGCGCAACTAAAGCTTACCCATTCCTGAAGCTTTATGGAACGTTCTTGAATCTCCGTTTGCTCTAGATGCTCCCGTAACAGATCTTCCTCCAACTCTCGTCGCAATTTCTCTTCAGTTATTAGGCGCATATGTTCAGCTATTTCTTCTGCAGTTGGACCTAAATGCATAACATACACCGGTTACTACTGTAGTTTGTAAATCACAAGCAGTGCCGGATTGCCCCCCCCACCCCCTCCTCCCTAACCACAACAACTCCGTGTACTGTTCTACTTTAAATTTTCGGAGAATAGTCCGTTCTCCTTCAGAAAAATGCGGAAGAAAATGCAAGATTTCACATGACGTCACACAAACAAAATTTCGAAATAATGTGCGTGGAGGAGCAGACCACTGATCAAATCATCGCGCCCAAAGAGATTTCATCTCCCGTCAAATTCATGGCGCAAGCTCATGGCGCACCAAGCTCTCTATACACTCGTTAAGTAGGTCCATAAGAGGCACAGGCCGTCTGGAGAAGCCTTTTATAGCTAAGGACTCCGGAGGTGGGAGGAAGCATGTTTGTTGTTAGCTTTCATTAACACAGAAGCTATGGAGTGCCTGGTCTTTCCGTGGTGTTGAGGTATACCATTCAGCTTCACCCCACGGCGGGTGGCCCCACGTGTTCGTCATCGTGAACCTCAAGGTGTCTCTTGGTCTCACCAATATAGATTGCCTCACAATCCTGGCAGGGAAGTCGACACAAACTCCAGTGAGTTTTCTCAAATGTGCTGGGGACTGCGTGGATGTGAGAGCCTTGGTTATTGCAATCTTTTTGCTCGTGTCGGTGGAGGAGTTAGAAGCCTGGAGGAGTTAGATACTCTCCTTGTAGAGTATCGATGTGTGGTGGGTTGTGAAAGTTTACGGAGGAGAAGGGGTGGGGTTGGGGGGCACCTAAGAGGTAGTGTGGGTTCTTTCACGAATAAATATCTTAGGAGTTTCTTCAGATTTGGTGGAAATCTTAAGATGGCACTGTACACCTTGCCAGAATTGTGAGGCAATCGGTATTGGTGAGACCAAGACAAATATTGAGGTTCGTGTCGACAAACATGTAGGGGTCACTCCATAACTTCAGATCAAACTTAATGAAATCGAACACCAAACATGGCCCCCACCTCTGGATCTTTGTAGTCCTTAGCTACAAAACGCTTCTCCTGATAGCGTGTGCCGCTTATGAACCAGAGAGGACTACTTACGACATATAGAGAACTTCATGAACCACGAGTTTGCAGCCTAACTTGACGACAGGTGGAATCTCCTTGGGCGTAATAATTTATATATCAGTGGTCTGCTCCTCCATGCTTGTCATTCGAAATTTTATTTGTGCGACATCATATGAAATTTTCCTTTTTCATGCAGAACCGACTTTAGAACTGTAAACTGAGTTCTTCCTGGTGGTTAGGGTGCGATTCTCGTACTTGTGTCTTTTCAAAACCAGTCTACTGGTTTTCCTTAAAATCACACCTCAATTCTAACAGCAGAAACGCTGCCCCACTCTTCGACGTTTTGTAGTCATGAATGACGAAAACCACCTCGGAAGCCTGTTAAGTCATACCAGTCAGTGCCGGAGCAGGGCGTTGGAGCGCCCGGGGCCAGTATCTCACTGAGCGCCAACTTTATCACTATTGTAAAGCAGATTGCAACTTCCCCCAAACTGCCTAAAAATGAACCCTCACTGTGCCAGAGATAATCTCAACACATTGAAAATACACGAAACTAACATGAAGGGGTGAGACAGGTAGGCGTCACACAAAAATATTTCTTTAAAGGATTTACAAAATTGCATTTAGTTTATGATTGTAGAGGTGCCCTCTGACTTGCAAGAAAACTAACAAGAACATGAATTTGGCAAAAAATATTTAAATATTAAAATAGTTACGTTTTGGTCCAGAATTTGGGTTCTTATTTCAAAATCTACACTAAAACCACAAAACGAACTATTTAATACAATTGTTCACCGAATTTTCGGTGAAAAATCATTCACTTCGTCGGAGTGCTTACAGCTTTGGAAAAAATACGATCACATCTCACACACTAAATCACGATGCTGGCGATGGTCGAGTTACCATTGAGCTGTGCTAACTCAATTGAGCTGTGGTAGCTCAATAGTAACTCGACCATCGCCAGCATCGTGATCTAGTGTGTGAGATGTGATCGTACTTTTTCCAAAGCTGTAAGCACTCCGACGAAGGTGAATGATTTTTCACCGAAAATTCAGTGAACAATTTTGTTAAATAGTTCGTTTTGTGGTTTTAGTGTAGATTTTGAAATAATGTCCTTCAATAACCACTGTAATCGCTGCTTGCCGGTGTTTACGATTTGGGTCCTGTCACAATAAAAATGTTAAAACATATGGTATGAAGTCCAAATAAAAAATTGTGGACTTCATGCAGCCATCATATTGGATATTTTTGCAAAATGGAGGCTGAGTGAAGTCCACAGTTAAGTGGCAGCTCCCACTTTTTTTTTTTAGTGTTTTAACATTTTCGCTGTGAATAAGCCCCAAATACCGGGGCAAAGATTAAGCATTTGTTGACAAATTCATGATCTTGTTAGTTCTCTTGCCAATCAGAAGGTACCTCTATCCTAAACTATTGCTGCAAGTCACAAATTAATTTTCCGGACTAATTTGTAGTCAGTCTAGGCTTCGCCAAAGTGCATTTTTTAAAGTAAAACTTTCTCAATTTTTTTTGGAGGAGGGGGGGGGGGAGGGGCAGCAACTACTAACAACTTTGGAGGATGAAAGGTTCGCAAATACCTCGTAACCACGTGTACGTGGTGCCTAGCAACCGTCAAGCCTCGTCAACCATCATGGAACTTGGTTAACGCCACCAGATCTTCAACAATACTCCTGTACAATAAACCCTGTAAAACTAATGTGCCAAAAAGTTGACGCACACTTGCACAAGGGCCTCTGCCGACGTCACACTTTGAGACTATTTGTAGACTATCCTCTAAAAGAGTCCCCTATTTAATATCTGATTCAGCAATGGCCATACTAGAAAGTTTATGTGTACTAATGGAACAGCTAACTTCTTGTCACACTGGCAAAATTAAAGAATTACAACACGCCGGACTCTGGCCCGGCCGCTCCATGACACTCCCCCCGAACAACTTCGAGAACAACACAAAACCAATGCAACCTTGCTCCCACCTACGAAAAGGAATCAAAACAATCAAAAACATGGCTGTTTCCTCTTCAGGCTGTGACGCCTCCCTCCAGTCACGTCAACCTACCACAACTCGCCTCTACACCCCCCTCCCCCCTTCCCATACCGCCAATTCCTGCCACGTCGATAGAAGAGGGAACCCATGCCTACGCAACGGCACCGCCCGAGCCGTCACGGTTTCCTCTTGTGATTTTTATGGAATTGCGAGCTTGTGCGAAGCATGGATTATCGACTGACTCTGGATGGAGCCATCAGTCGCGTTGACACGTGACATCATTTCCCTCATCAGACACTTTTGGAACATACTGTTGAGGTTTCTGTGCATTGAAGTTGCCAAACTGTCTTCAGAAGCATCTGTATGGTTTGTACACAGGTTGGTCGTTTTGGAAGGACCTCATATCACAATCACACAACTACATGTTTCGCAGTTTTGCAGTTGTGTGTTTATTATTATTTTTGTTTGCTTCTCTAATTTTTTACTGTTTGACATGCCGGTTTCAAAGCAGCCATAAGCAGCAAATCCGACATTAGGTTTTATTGAGAGAAACAAAAAAAAAGATGCATTTTTCAGTTAAACCTTTATGAATACAAATAAATATCTAAAAGCCTACGGAACATACATTACTCTGCAGGGGTGTGCGATACTATAGAATTTCGATATTGATACCGATACTTTCTCGGTATCGGTAGTGGTATCGAGACTTAAAATTGGGTATCGAATTTTCGGTATTATCGAAGGTATTGAAAAGTATCAAACTTTTTTTTTACATTGACACAGTATTGTTAATGGCGAAGAGATCTAAATAGCGATAGGGCTACCTTTAATCATTATGAAGTTATGAAGACTTGAATATTTCGATTTTTCCTTTAAGCACTTCATTGGTTACCATCCATTAAGGTCTTTTAATTCTCAAGAATTGGTATCAAAGAGAGTATCGGTATCGAAAAAAGTATCAGCGTCAAGAAAGTGTCGGTATTGATAAAATCGCCATCAAGAATGCATCGCGATAACACGTTTTGGAAGTATCGGCATCAAGTGGAAACCCCTCCCGTTACGCTGCGCACATCTCTCGAAAGGCAATAAGATCTGACTCTAGTGCTCTGTTACTAAGTGTAAAGCGTGTTTATTTCATGTGAAGGATTATTTGTAAGGTGGTTCTTATGGGTTCGCAGTTTCATAGTTTCATGAGGAATTTGAAGTGTTAGGAAGTTATGTTTTTGAAGTAAAACGTTTTTAACTTCTGCTGCACTGCACCAGAGAGAAAATCGGCAAATGGGCAATTTCTATTCTTTTAAAATTAGAAGTTATTGCTGTGCATACCATAATTCTTTGGAGGCCCCAACCATTTCTTGGCTCTTCTGAAGGTCACATCCACATTCCGTTCCTTTGAAACGTCTAGTAATAAATAGAAGACAGTCACTTCCCGATGCAGACATCTACACAACAATACAAACACAGATTTTCAAATTTCAAAGTATGAGTTAATAATATAGATCGACCGAATACTGCAAAAGCGGATCTGAACTGAACTGGATAACATATGTTACCCACCGAACCAAATCCGGACTTTTTTTTTTAAATACTACAAAAGCCATTTTTTTTTATGGATATTCTTTCCACTTAAATAAATTTCAATTGAAAGTATAGGTCAAGGACTATGGCTAATGAGCCACAGCAAAATTAACTGCCATAAGTAATTTTTTATTTTAGCGATTTTTTACACTTACAATTTTTAATTGAATCTAAAAGGTCTACGCCTACAACTAATGAACCACAGCAACAATATCAAAACCTTAACTTACTTTTTAAATAAATGAACGCTTAAACTCTAACACATAATGTGAGGGTGCAAGGCCCACAAGGCCTTGCATCAGCCCTCACACGGTTGGCCCTGTCCCAACTTCCGAATGCACAGTGCATCTGCGGGCAAGAGAGAAAGAGAGAGAGACGACGCCAAGATGGCCACACGACAGGTTACCATGTCATGTTGTACAGCACTAAAGGGATATTGACAGTGAATCCTCGATTCATGCAAACCCTGGTTTGTAAGGGGAGAAGGCTATCCAGGGCAAAGAGGGCTCTCCGACAACAATACTTCTCAGTATCACAAATATTCGATAGGCATCTTTGGAAATATATAGTAAATATTCACATTCAGTCTCCTATCTTCATTGGGCATGTTAAATGCCCGAACTTCTGTATAAATTGTCGTAAGCACTTTGAATGTTGAAGGGACGATTCAAACTTGGTCATGTCTGAATCGTTCCTTTAACATTCGAAGTGCTTACAACAATGCAGATAGAAGTGCAAGAACTTAAGCTGTCTGATGGAAATAGAAGACTGGATGCGAATATTTACTTTTTATTTCCCACAGGTGCCTATCAAAAATGTGCAATACTGAGACATATTGTCTGTTTGAGTTTGTTTATTTATATTTATACTTCTATCACTGAAAGTAAAATGATAAAATTTTTTACATTTAAATTAGTTTCAAGTACTTTCAACTTCAAGTGAGTGTCTAGGTATAAGCATATGAATCAAAATTTTGAAAAATGAGCCACAATTTCAATTGTGAATTAAATTAACGCACAAGTTTAAACATTTTTAGATAAAAATAAAATTAAGCCCAAGCTTTTTTTGGCTTCAAACGACACCGATGTGAATTCAGAAGGGGCTGGTGCAATCATATACTTGCGGGCAACATCACATCACCTGTAATTAATTTTTTTTGAGTTTCAGTTTCAGACAAACTGCATAAATTTCCAACATAGGTATTTTCTTAAATTTTGACTGAGTTTGAGGTTTAAATATATCATTTTAATTGTCTCATCATTTTGAGGTCGCTGGTGAAAAAAAAAATTTTTTAACTTGCTGCGCATTACAGTATATGAAAACTTGACTACTTGGAATAGCCACACTCTGTTAGCATCTATAATATATATCTCATGATGCTAAGCTTTAAATGGGGTGATGGCTGGATGAAGAAACTAATGAATACCGCTAAAGAGGTTCTTTCTTTTATGTAAACGTTTTTAACCTAAAACGCTTGACCTTTAACAGGAGATAAACGTGACATTCATTAGCTAGTTCAGGCGGTAATCCAACGACCGTTTAAATTCAATGACGAAATGTTTTCCTTAGCCAGTAGAGCCGCCCCCCCCCCCCCCCCCTCCTCCTCCCCCGAAAAAAAAAACTCAGCAGCTTACCAACTTTCATGATTCTTATTTCATTTTCGTCAAAATAATTGACAACAGATTCTTCCTCGGAGTTATTTTGGCGAAAGTCTACCAGCTTTTGCAGAACCTCATCCTCCGAACCATACAACTCCACAATTTTGGTCTCGGACATGCTCATAACTTTCTCCTTTAAGAATTCGTCTGAGGCATCCAAACTGATAACTAAATCTGCAACAACGAAGATACAACACGAAGTAAGTGTTTCAAAGTAAGCGATGTGACATTTTTAAAACAGGAAAGAAAAATGCTTACACAGTCGTGAAAAAAAGTCTGAATAAGGGCATTCTTTGGTTCTTTCAACACACTTGGTGAGTTTAAACAAGTAAGGAATGACTTCGGAGAAGAATGCCCACTAGCCTAAATTCCTACAGGCCAAAAACCCAACATCACATTTCAAGTAAAGAAAACGCTGACAACCAAAAGGGCGAGCGCATTTCACGCATTTGCAGCAGTAACAAGGACAGCTGTATCTCACGACTTGGCAAAGCGCGCAAGGAGATACAGACTTCGCCGATTAGGAAAAAAAGCATTACAGCTTGTATCGCCGAATTCACAGCTGTGAAAGTATACGAATAAAAGTGGATTAGAGTTCACTCGAACGCAACAAACTATACTTTGAATGTACAAAATATTAAAGGCTCAACTCGCTCAACTTGGGTTTGCACGTCGGCGAATTTTCGATCCTTTCCTCGGATCGAAAGCCACTATTTGTCAGGCCATTTAAAGTTCTATACACTATTTACACATATTTCATGTTGAAGTTTTTGGAGCACTACATCCAGTCCTTCTTCTTGCTTGTTGTGGTTGGTGGTGGCCATTCTGCGAGATTTGAATTTAATTGTTTTATGGCCCCTGTTGGGATTGGGCCGGCTTGGGTTTGCTTCAGTGCTGGGATGAGTTTTCGTTGTAGGAGGTGGGGAACGAATGCATTTACATTTCTGAAGGCCCCTTTGGTGAGGATAGTGTATACAATTTTAAAAGGCTTGACGAAGTTCCGAGGAAAGGATCAAAAATTCGCCGACGTGCAAACCCAAGTTGAGTGAGTTAAACCTTTAGTATTTTAAACATTATGAAACCCCAACGTAAAATACCCATTTTCAATACAATTTGAATTCCAATTCCAGGACAAAAAGAACAGTTTTTACTCAATAGTTATGTCAGAAAGTGAACACAGTTTATGTTTGAAATGTTTAATGTTTGCATGTATGTGCATATTTATGTTTGTGTGAACTTAATTTGTGTATTATATAGGCTTTTTTTTTTTACATTTGACTGTGTTTGTAGTTTTATATTTTAAGTGTTTCGCGTGAGTGACTATGTCAAGGTGGAGTTCTACCTGGAAAACCAGGAAAATAGGGAAAATTCAGGGAATTTATCAAGTCTGGAAAAGTCAGGGAAAAATCAAGGAAATTGATAAACATATACTGAGATTCAGAGAATTGAATATTTTTCGGAAAGTTTTTTTCCTCT